>SJYA01008501.1:0-11519 GCA_006410615.1 Neotragus moschatus
GCAGTGATTTTGAAGCCCCCCCAAATAAAGTCTGACACTGTTTCCACTGTTTAGCCATCTATTTCCCGTCAAGTGATGGGACCAGATGCCATGATCTTAGTTTTCTGAACGTTGAGCTTTAGGCCAACTTTTTGTTACTTTACCAAATTATAAAAGTATCATATCAAATACAGGTTTTTTACCTAGCTTCTTGAATTGAATGCTTAGATTATATAGTATAATATTAGTTGTTATGAAAAATATTGTTTTCATTTGAGTTTTAAAAAATTTCCATGAATTTTTACATGTACATCTTCAGTTATCATTATCACTCCAAAGAGTTACTTTTGTTTTTTTCCATTCCAAATATTTGACTTGTAAATGTCACTCCTCTGCTGTGAAGTTCTACCATTATATCAATATGATAAAAGCGTGTGGACTAAGTAAATTCTACTCTTTCAAATATAATGATTTTTATATTACAACTGGATTTTTTTTTGTTTTATGAACATGTATAGAGTTTGTGTTATATAGCTATTAAATCAGCTCATCTTTCAAATCACTAAATTTATCTGACTTTATCATATAATTTCTGTCTTCCTTATCTAGCATTGATGAAAGTAGATCTTTGTCAAGTCATCATGTCTGTATCATTATAATTTTAATATTACTTAAGTTTAAGCATTTATGTTTTACGTTTCTAATTTTTTTTTCTCTTTTTTTTTTCTAAAGTTTTTTTTGACGCTTGAAATTTCAAGGCTAGACTATTCCTTCTTCACTGTGGACTACACCTCTATCAAGACAAGATAACCTTTTCTTAAAATTTAACAGTTTTACCTAGAATTCTACTTCTCCTTATAGTCACATCAATATACTTGCTGCTTATCTGTAGTTTCCTGTCATAGTTTGCATATCTCTCTATTTTTTAAAAAAGTGTCTTTATTTTATCAATATATTTTGTTGTTTTTCAGTCACTAAGTCATGTCTCACTCTTTGTGATCCCATGGACTGTAGCACACCAGACTTCCTTGTCCTTCATTATCTCCAAGTTTGCTCAAACTCATGTCCATTAAGTCAGAAATGCTATCTAACCATCTCATCCTCTGCCACCACCTTCTCTCTTGCCCTCAATCTTTTCCCGGATCAAAGTCTTTTCCAATGAGTCAGCTCTTTACAACAGGTGGAGTTTCAGCTTCAGCTTCAGTATCAGTCCTTCCAATGAATATTCAGGGGTGATTTCCCTGACAGATTTGATCTCCTTGCTGCCCAAGGGACTCTCAAGAGTCTTATCTAGCACCACATTTGAAAGTGTCAATTCTTTGGTGCTCAACCATCTTTAATGGTCCAACTATCTCATCCATACATGATTACCAGAAAAACCATAGCTTTGACTATACGGACCTTTGTCAGTAAAGTGATATCTCTGCTTTTCATGTGCTGTCTAAGTTTGTCATAGCTTTTCTTCCAAGGAACAAGTGTCTTTTAATTTTGTGGCTGCAGTCATCATCCACAGTGATTTTGGATCCCCCAAATTAAAATCTATCACTATTTCTGCCTTTTTTTCACAGCTATTTGCTATGAAGTGATGGGACAGGATGCCATGATCTTTGTTTTTTGAATGTTGAGTTTCAAACCAACTTTTTCACTCTCCTTTTCATCCTCATCAAGAAGCTCCTTAGTTCCTGTTTGCTTTCTGCCATTAGAGTGGTATCATCTGCATATTTGAGGTTGTTGCTATTTCCTCCAGCAGTCTTGATTTCAGCTTATGATTCATCCAGCCTGACCTTTTGCATAATGTACTCTCCATAGATGTTAAATAAGCAGGATGACAATATACAGCCTTGATGTACTCCTTTCCCAATTTTGACCCAGTCCATTTTTCCATGTCCTATTCTAACTGTTGCTTTTGCCCTGAATACAGGGTTCTCAAGAGGCAGGTAAAGTGGTCTCTTACTTCCATTTCTTGAAGAATTTTCCACAGTTTGCTATGACTCACAAAATCAAAGGCTTTAGCAAAGACAATGAAGCAGAATTAGACGTATTTTTTGGAATTCCCTTGCTTTTTTTTATGATCCAACGGTTGTTGGCAATTTTATCTTAGTCCTTTCTTCACAGTGTGTACAGTCTAATTAACAGAATATATTATTTTTAGTATGAAAATAACCAAAGGGAATATAGACAGCATATGTAACTTAAGACAACTATAGGGAGAAAAAAGTTAAGAAAATTTAAGCAATATCTCTAAAGAGAATATGTAAAATAAGGAATCAATGAATGTATATTTTCATTGATTTATTTTTAAATGACATGTTCTTCCTTATCCAATAATTATTTTTTGACATTTGCAAGCTTCATAACTATATTTATAAGAGTTATTCAGATACCAGACCTGTGTTAGGTTCATTACTCACCATTTTTTTTCTTTTGAACCACACATCCCCTCAAGTTGAGTTAATTTATTGGTTTTGATTCATTTCTTGGTTACATGAAGCACTTCCTTGAGCAATTTTTTTCAAGACAGATAACTGAGTAGCACACTTCCTGAGTCACTGCATCCCTAAGAGGGTCCTTCTGTCTTTACTAATGAATGTTGACTTGGCTGAGTTTAGAATTCTTGGGCCCTAAATATTGCTTCTGAAACCCCCAAATATCTCCCCATTGCTTTATTCAATATAGTGCTGTGAAAGAGAATATGATGGTATCTTCATAGATCTTGTTTTACTCTTTCTGTCTAGAAGCTTCTAGAACACACTTTTTTATACTCAAAGAAATACAAAATAAATTATCATGTTTGTTTAATTGTAGGTTAGTTTTTATTAATATCTAGTATTCTTAGACCTTTGAACTATTTGTTCAAAAATTCCTTCAGTTCATAAGTTTTAAAATTAATTTGATTATTATTATTATTATTTTGATTATTACATCTCTTTGCTTTGTAAAATTCTGTTTCATACTTATTCTATCTCCTGGTTCTAAATATCTTACTTCTTATATTTTTGATCATTTGTTTTCTCCTCAGCTCCTTTTACTTCTGAATTTTAAATAAGTTTCTTGAGTCCTCAAATATCTCCTTTAGCTTTCTGGAATACTGTCAAATCTTTCTTTGAATTTGGTGGTGATTATTTTCACCTGCAAAAATCATGCTACTAGCAAGCTATCCTTTTCATAAATCTTATATTCTCTTAGCCTGAATTAAGAATTAGGATTAGTAATTTCTTAGAGAAAAATTATTTCATGGTCAATACATGTTCTCTACTTTTGAAGACATTTTATATTGAGCTGCTGTATTTTTCACATATAATAAAATATGTGATTCCAACTGCATTCTTTTAGAGATTATCTGAGTCATTAAAACAGACAATCTCAAATGAGAGAAAAAGATTATATGTTCTATGGTTTCTTTAATAACTATTTGGGGACTTAATAGGCCAAAAGAAATAATGGAAAAGCTAGGAATCCAGTTCCTACTCAGCTACTTTATGTACCTGTGGGTATAGTTCCCAAAGTTGTTGAAATTTCTGTGCCTTGTGTAGACTGACCCTTGCCTACATTGAACTCCATCTCCTGTGCATAACGTAGCAATGACTAACTTTCTATTTTTCTTTCACTGTTGAGTGAATAAATGGTCAATGGAGACATATAGTATTTTGGAGAAAGGAAGAAGTAGGATATGGTGCCCAGTTATATTTTTTGAGATTGAATAAAGCTTTAAGAATGATTTTGATAAGAACATTTGACTTTAACAGTGCAGATCATCCATAGTGGAAACTATATTGCCATTATCACCCACAAATATTGAAGTCATATTAGATACTGTGGTGATCTAGAATATGGGTCATAGATTCTTCAGATTTGAGTCCAAATCTTATCCTTGCCACTTACTAGCTATATGACCTTCAGCAAGCTACACCACTGCTCTGTGTCTCAGATTACTCAACTCTAAAAGGGATAAAAGACTCTCTCACAGTGTTAAGGAAAGGACATACAAAAATATCTATGAAAAGCAAACCTCACACAGAAGAAGTTCTATTCAACCTAGATATTATCATATAGAATAACAATGTCTTCCTAGTATATAAGACATTGAATTGATTGACAAGCTAGAAAGAAAAGAATATCTCTCTTATTAAAGTGTAACATTTGAGATGTTCTCAATTTTTAGAATTCTCTGATTAATATCCCAGGCTATGTTCAACAAATTCAGAAAATTAATGACTTAAGAACTCACACTCTCAAGAACTCCACTATAAAAGAGTATGAAATAAATAAATTTATATTAAAAAAATAAATAAAAGAGTATGTGGTTCTATCTTGTTGCCAAGGAGTTTCTAAACTTTTCTTTATATTTGGATTACCAAGAGATCTTTTAAACATTTTGAAGCTGATGTCATTCCCTAGACCAAATAAACTATAGTCTCTTGAGGTGGGACAGGGGCATCAATATTTTTTATGACTGTGACTCCAATGTTCATATAAGTATAAAACCACTACTCTAACATCTGATACCCTTATCTGGCATTTAGTATCTTTATTTACAGAATTTATAGCACCTCTACAAAAAGATAAACTTTAAAACTAAGTAAGATATGTAAACAGATTTCTAAATATTATATAACCATGGGTTCTATGAAAGTTTAATTCTACAAACTTCATTTTCTTTCAATGGATGCTTTAAATTATTTGAATTCATTTAGGCAGAAACGAGCATTATATTTTTCTTCCAGTCTAGAAAATGTCACAATTTTAATTCTGTCCTTATAAAGAGATGTGTCTCAACCAGATTTTAACAAAATTATCATAGCCTATTCCAAAAGAAAATGTTAACACAAGAGATTTTAGAAAATGAACACATTTGTTTAAACGTTCTATTGTATAAACCTTAACATAATAGGGTAGTTAAGATAGCACTACATGTTTCAAAGAGAATCTGTGGACCTCTAGGCCTCACTTACAGTTATATTTTTCAAAATCAAAATATTATATATCCTTTTCTTAAAATCTTCAATGTAGGAGAAACACTATTATCAAAAATTATATTAAAAATCCTGATTAAAATTTTTTTTCTCACATGTCCTTTTATTACTAAGAACAGTAAAATTGTTTATCATGTCTGATTGAAGAATGAGCAATACATTGGTCATTCTTTATAAGAGAAATACCGCATCACACAACACACTACACTGTATTGACGTCAATGTTCTGAAGCAATTTGTTTGCTAAAAGTCTCACCAGATCGATGAAAATAAAAAGTCTCAAGATTTTTTTTTTAAATGTGGTTTGTGGCTAGTGGCAAAACCCCACAATATCCACACATGTCTAGAAATGTAATTTTTTTCTTTAAATACCTACAAATAGGTAAAAGGACATTTAAAACTTGGCAAGCATTTTTACTTCTTTGCAAAAGAGAGGGGCATACAGTATTGCTTTCTTGGCCTTATGAATTTCTATGTGTCATGTCAACTTTTGTGGACATGTCCCCTTTTATGGACATAGACAAGGGTGTGGTGAGAAGATGCACTAGCTAGGACCACATAGGGAACCCTCCGTTGTGGGTAATGTCAGGAATTAGGACATCATATCTTTAAAGAATCTTTTAATCTTTTGAAGGGCAAGAATCTAAGACCAACACAGCATCTCTGGGAATAATTAATGCATTGTGGGTATCATTCCAAGTATCACTTACTTCTATAGTTCTGTTTAACTAAAATCCATTTCTCTAATCAAAATTAAATGGACCCCATCTCAAACATTGTGTACTATAAAGTTTGGGGTGAGTGGTTCAGATGCTCTGTTGTGTGTAACTCTTTGTGACTCCGAAGACTGTAGCTCACCAGGCTCCTCTGTCCATGGGATTCTCCCAGGAAGAATACTGGAGTTGGGTACCATTTCCTCCTTCAGGGAATCTTCCAGACTCGGGGATTGAACCCATGTCTTTTATGTCTCCTGCATTGGCAGGCAGGATACTTCACCACTAGTGCCACCTCAGTTCAGTTCAGTCGCTCAGTCGTGTCTGACTCTTTGTGACCCCATGAACTGCAGCACGCCAGGCCTCCCTGTCCATCACCAATTCCTGAAGTTCACTCAGACTCGCCTCCATTGAATCAGTGATGCCATCCAGCCATCTCATCTTCTGTTGTCCCCTTCTCCTCCTGCCCCCAATCCCTCCCAGCATCAAAGTCCTTTCCAATGAGTTAACTCTTCGCATGAGGCAGCCAAAGTACTGGAGTTTCAGCTTTAGCCTCATTCCCTCCAAAGAAAACCCGGGGCTGATCTCCTCGAAATGGACTGGTTGGATCTCTTTGCAGTCCAAGGGACTCTCAAGAGTCTTCTCCAGCATCACAGTTTAAAAGCATCAGTTCTTCGACACTCAGCCTTTTTCACAGTCCAACTCTCACATCCATATGTGACCACAGGAAAAACCATAGCCTTGACTAGACGGACCTTGCTGCTGCTGCTGCTGCTAAGTCACTTCAGTCATGTCCGACTCTGTGTGACCCCATAGATGATAGCCCACCAGGCTCCCTCATCCCTGGGATTCTCCAGGCAAGAACACTGGAGTGGGTTGCCATTTCCTTCTCCTATGCATGAAAGTAAGGTAGTCAGCAAAGTAATGTCTCTGGTTTTGAATATGCTGTCTAGGTTGGTCATCACTTTTCTTCCAAGGAGTAAGCGTGTTTTAATTTCATGGCTGCAACCACCATCTGCAGTGATTTTGGAGCCCCCCCCAAAAAAAGTCTGACACTGTTTCCCCTGTTTCCCTATCTATTTGCTATGAAATGATGGGACCAGATGTCATGATCTTCGTTTTCTGAATGTTGAGCTTTAAGCCAACTTTTTCACTCTCCACTTTCACTTTCATCAAGAGGTTTTTAGTTCCTCTTCACTTTCTGCCATAAGGGTGGTGTCATCTGCATATCTGAGTTGCAATCACATATGGAGTCACAAACCCTTGCTGATGTGGAACAGGTTAAAATAAGTTCCCTTTCACCAAATATTTTCAAAACTGGCAAAGGCATAGTAGAAAAGAGAATCACTGAAGGGAAATGTTTTGTATTTGACAAGATAATTAACTATTGATGGATTTGGGCTAAGAGATTTATAGATTACAAGATTACATTCTTCTGAGTTTCTCATGGGTCCAGTGAATACAGATTCTAACATTCTTATTCTGGACTTGGTTAAGAAATTTAGATGCTACTATCGGTGGGCATTTTACACGCATGAGCTTTCTGTAAAATTAGCATTAAACTATATTAAGAGGAATTAGAATTTCTAGCACTGGTGTAAGCTGTCCCTGTGGTCATGAGATAGGCTTTTGACATTTGTCAATGTTTAAAGATATCTCCCATCACATTGGCATTAGCTTTAACTGCTAGATGGAGAGGATATTGAAAATAGATTGTGCTCCAAAATTTAGAGTGAATATAAACAAATAACATTGTCCAACTCCAAATACTTTCCTTGTAAGAACTTGAAGCAAATCTTATTATTGCAATGTCTCTTGTGAAAGCCATATTTTGTCCTCTTGAGAAAACAAAAAACAAAAAAACAACCAAAACGTTCCCATCCTTATGGGACAGCAATTATCCAGGAATGGTGCATGGCAGGAAATGGAGTTAGGCGTGCTGGGAAGTACAGAGCTGGGCTGCATGGTCAGCAGAAATCCCCCCAGAAAATAAGCATTCAGAAAAATCTGTTTTCCTACTTAATAGTTTTTCTCCTTTTTTAAAAAAATTTTTAAATAGTGGATGGTCTCAGACCAGGTTACTCTTTGTGTTTTCATCTCATGGTGTCATGCAAAAGCATGGCAGGGTTCATTTTTCAGATGATGTGCAATGATGTTCAAGACTCAACACATAATCAGCAGTAAGACCGGCACCCTGGCCAACAGAGTGGAAATATTCACTTTGGAAAAGAATATCATAAACCAGAATATGGGAAGCACATTAAAGCACACGTCTGTAAAACACAACCTCTGCCCCCAAAGGTGACATTTGACCTGTAATACTTGTATATGAGAAATTATTTTCTGCTGCCTAAACATGCATTTCAGAAATTGATATGAGGAGAACTGGTGACATTTTTCATACAGGGATAGAATTTAGAAAACCAAGCTTCTCTCTGAGTTTCATTTCATTTACTCTCACTTGTAAAGCTTAAGAGCTAGAAAGTTAGGTCTAAAAAGTTCAATATCTTCCCTGTGATTTTTATCTTCACTATAAGAGCGTTGGCTTGTATAATCATCTTCCATTTTCCAGTAGCAGAGAGGTCAATCCAACTGGGCTCCTCCTTTTTCTCTTCTGTTGTTACCATAATTAATCTTCTTGTTCATCATTAAAATACATCAAATGTTGGTCTATTGGAGAGGAAACATACTTTTATTTTCATCCTAGTGGTGCTTTTTATTATCATTCAAGATGGAATTTATTACATTGTAGACTTGGATAAACTAAGTTAAATAATGGGAAGCTCTTTTTCCCTAGGGAACCTGAAATCAGTTGTATGACTACATTTTAAACAAATTTGTCAGCTATCTTGTCATATGTCCCTTGTATCATCATGACATGGCAGGAATAAAAAACAACTTTGGAAAACAATGCCTTGAATTGAATTGAAGATGCTTCTCCTTTAGATACAGGGCCTTGAACAATTTATTCTATCTCAGTAATACACCATTTTCTTGTGTATCAAATGGGTGTTAATAACACCTACCTCTTACAGAGTCCTTTCTAGAGCATCAGATAGAAATGCTTGAGCCTTAACTAGTCACACAGGCGGTATTATGTAAATGTAAGAGGATGTGAAGAATAAAAATAGAGATAGGAATTTTGCTGCTTTTGGTGTTACTAAGGTTGTTCTGGAGACAGGAAGGAATGAATAGGTACTCATCTGTGGTGATGGAGTTGATAATGAGAATGATCTGCCCAGGTGCCTTTAGCCTCACCGCTGCAGCCTGGCCTCCCACCACTTGGCCTTTCTCTGGTGGGATCTCAACACCGTGTATCCGACTCAGGACCTATGGTCCCGAGGAGCTGGAAATTAGTGTCTCCCTGCATCTCTCAATCAAAGATTCATGAGAACTGGAGAATAAAGGCATTAGCTCCTTGACTCCTTGGGTGGGATACTGTGGAGGTGCGTGTTCTACATTGTCTCTTGGTTGCCTGGCAGCTGGATGAAACTCCAGGCCCAAAACAAAGACAAGAGGCTCTTACTGTTCCCGGGGACCCTGCAGGCCAAAACTCCTTCTCTGCTTCCAAGCCTTTGTCCACTTGCGTCTGGTCCCATGGATCTCTTTCGATTTCTGAAACAGATTCTGTTTCCTCTCACTGTGCTATCTTCTGCCCTTTATCCTCCTGCACATCAGTTAATGCTTACTCATTTTTCTGATGGACTTCCCCAGTGTCTCAGGGTAGAGAATCCACCTGCAATTCTGGAGCTGTAGGGGATGTGATTTCGATCCCTGGGTCAGAAAAATCCCCTGGAGGAGGGCATGGCAACCTGCTCCAGTATTCTTGCCTGGAGAAATCAATGAATAGAGAAGCTTAGTGGGCTACAGTCCTTAGGGTCATGAAGAGTCCACAGAGTTGCAGATGGTAGACACAACTGAAGCGACTTAACACACTTATACATTTTTCTGATATCAGTTCAAAATATTATTTTTCATAAACTTACACCCCTGCCCAGAATGTTTTTCATCTTTATACACATCTTATCTTTAATCTTCACAGTATTGAGCATAGTTTGTGATTATATACATGTGGGATATTTGACCATCTCCCCAAAAGTACTGTAGAACTGTAAGAGGGCAAAGAGCATATCAACTTTACTCAACTAATTTTTCCTAAACTCCAGGCCAAGTGCTTGTTGCCTAAACTCCAGGCCAAGTGCTTGTTGACTGTTTATTGATTGAATGTGTGCCATAAAAAATAAACCAGGTTCTATGCATATTATAACTGTATTGATTTATTTTAGCATAACTTTTCCTCCCAGATATAGCAGCTCTTCCTTTTAAAACAAGACTCTTGGGACATCTACCATGAAAGAAATGGACCTCTGTCAGATTTTTTTCTAGGCGAGAAGAGGCAGGGCTGGTTGAGGATAGTGGAGATAAGGGTTGTTATAGTAGCTACAATGGATAGGAGGAAAGGAAGCAACCCAGACAGCTGTTGCCAGTGAAGACCTGAGTCTATGGGCCGGCTTGTGGAGAGTTCTGGGGCTGAGGTTGAACACTGGAAACCCATATCCTCCATTTTGTAGGCTGGTTTCAGATGTTTTCTCTTAGAGGTTGAGTTTCCCTTTATGAACCCCATCCCACAATTGCTCAGTGTACTTTTTAATCTATGTATCAGACTTTACCTGAATCAGAATTGATTACTTTAGAGTTTCCTTTGGAGAAGGCAAAGGCACCCCACTCCAGTACTTTTGCCTGGAATATCCCATGGACGGAGGAGCCTGGTGGGCTGCAGTCCATGGGGTCTCTAAGGGTTGGACATGACTGAGCGACTTCACTTTCATCTTTCACTTTCATGCATTGGAGAAGGAAATGGCAACCCATTCCAGTGTTCTTGCCTGGAGAAACCCAGGGATGAGAGAGCTTGGTGGGCTGCTGTCTATGGGGTTGCACAGAGTTGGACATGACTGAAGCGACGCAGCAGCAGCAGCAGCAGCAGCAGAGTTTCCTTGGTCCATTGGACTCTCTGCTGGCATGGCCCATTTTATGGATAAAAATCATGTCTATTTTAAATTATTATTTTAAAAAGTCTGAAAGAATGGATAACGATATTCTAATATTCCAGTGGGGTATTAGAATTCTAAATAAAATTATTCAGCCTAAAATGTAAATCAAAACATGTTAAGTATATACAGTTTAAAGAATTATACCAAATTCTCATAGGAAGTGTGTTTAGAAAACTTTGGAAGACAAAAACTTGTAAATCCCAGCAGTTCACCTTTGCAGGTTCCATGGAGGACAGCTTCTTGTGAAACATGCAAAAGAGTGCCCATATCCTTCACTATATCTCTTTCTCTTTAAAATTAATATTAATTTGGCTGTGCCAGATCTTAGTTGTGGCACATGCCCAGTCTTAGTTGCCTGATCAGGGATTGAACCTGGGCCCCTTGCATTGGCAGTACGGTCTTAGCCTCTGGACCACCAGGGAAGTCCCTATGCTGTATTTCTATATATCAAATCTGTCCTGGAAAGAGCCACTCACCTATGAGAATAACACAATCAACCTTCATCAGCCCTTGCCTCAGAAGTCTCCAGATATCTGAAACTGAATAATAAAATTGTTTTCTATTTTTCTGTTTTGTTTGAACAATGACCTAGTTCTGGATTTAGCTTTGTGTGTGTTGTCATTATCCTTGTGCTCTGAGCAGTTATCTATGATCAGCTGTGCCAAGTAAGGGAATCACTCCCTGAATTTGGTATCAGAAATGCTGGGGAGGTTTATGATGAGACCTCAGGAAATGACTCACATGTACAGAGAAATCATAGTAATATCAGTGGAAAGGATACCTGTTGGGTTTTTTTTTTTTTT
>SJYA01008502.1:3366-16368 GCA_006410615.1 Neotragus moschatus
CATCAAGCCGCGGACTTGTTTAACGTTTGCTCGGCGTTGAGGACGGCAGGCAGACCGGTAACAGTTGCCAGCAGGGGGGACGTGTGCACACGAAAAAGGTCATCAAGCCGCGTTGACTTGCTTTGCCGGGCGCGTACGCGCCTGCCCCCGACGGTAGTAGAGAGTGCCTGCTCCTGCTGAGCACGTATCTGTCTCTCGTACGAGGTAGATAGGGGCGGTTCCAAGTGCTGCTGTGAATGAGTATGCTCGTTTGTTCTCGTCGGCGCATGTGAACACATTGCAAATCAGTTTTTTGCTTACTGCTTCTTACACAGTAGACAGGGATGACTTTGACTTCGAGTGCTGCGATGATAGTGTATGTTCCCGTGTCCCCGTCTGCGCACGTGAGCGCGATGCAGCACATTTGGTTGTCTACTGCTTATTTAACAGATCAGTATCTTGCTTACCGCTTCTTACACAGTAGACAGAAATGATTTGGAGTGCTGCGATGATAGTGTGTGTTCCCGTGTCCTCGTCTGCCCATGTGAGCGCGATGCAGCACAACTGGTTGTCTACTGCTTCTCAAACAAATCAGTATCTTGCTTACCGCTACTCAGGAGGTAGACAGGGATGATTGCGAATGCTGCGACGATAGTGTGTGTTCCCGTGTCCCCGTTTGCGCACGTGAGCGCGATGCAGCACAACTGGTTGTCTATTGCTTCTTAAACAGTTCGCGGTGCCACTTAAACAGCTCGCGGTGCTTCTTTAACAGCCCTCGGTGCATTTTCAGGGCGCCGGCCTTCCCGTCTGAGGGATGTGGAAGCATCAGAGGGCAGCGAAGTCGCAACTCCATAGCGATCTCAGTTTGGTGCTTTCGTGCCGTCTGGTCTGTTCCAGCCGCTTCCATCGAGATGCGAAACAGATATAACAGTTCCCCAAAAAAAGGAGCTGCAACATTATGCTGCCTATCCGTGGAGCAGACACCGTAAGGTGATTCCCTTGTGCTGGCATATTACTCTTTCGCGCATGTACCCGCGGCAGCCACAACGGCGCCTCCGCTAGTGCTGCGGAATTCCTCAAAACGCAAAGGGTTCGACGTGAATCGACTTTGGCATCGATTCCCTTGTGCTGGAGGATTATGCTTTCGCTCATGTACCCACGGCAGCCACACGGTCGCCTCCGGTAGTGCGGCGGAACTCCTCGAAACGCGAAGGGCTCGACGTGAATCGACTTTTGCATCGATTCCCTTGTGCTGGCAGATTATTCTTTCGCTCACGATGTACCCACGGCAGCCACACCCTCGCCTCCGCTCGTGCTGCAGAATGCCTTACAACGCAAGGGGCTCTACGTGACACGACTTTTGCACCGCCATCATGCTCGTGAAACTGTGTGTGAAGGTAGCACTTCTCAAGGCGCACCTCTGCGCTAAGGACACGCTGAAGAACGTTTATCCAAGTGCCTGCGACGAACCACGAACCGCTATATCACGACGCCATTGCTGTGCAAGGTCGCCGAAGACGTGTCTACCCCACTCCTGCACACGTGTGCAGGTAGAAGTGTTAAAGGCCTGCATGTCTGGCTCAATCTAGCATGGTATGAATTCTCACGCTCTTTAAAAGAATTAAAGGCCTGCATGTCTGGCTCCATCTAGCATAGTAGGGGCCACGCTTCTTTAGAACAACCGCAGGAGCCGCGATGCCGCCTACGAGGTACGTCACTACGGGCGCTCGCGGAGATGCAGAGAAATATTGAGGGATTGCGATACGGCAAGCAGTTCTTGACAGTCTCCAAGGCTCCATCTCCTTCCGCGCACTGGCCAGTCCACGTATTCTCCGCACGGAGTGTGGACGGCTGCGGCCCGGAAACAATACATATAGCCAACGACAAGTATGTTCTCGGAACTTGATTTCGTTCCACGCACTGGCCAGTGCACGTATTCTCCGCGCGCGAAATATGGACGACTGTGGCCCGGAAAAAACACATATAGCGAACGACAAGTATATTCTCGGTGCTATATCGCATACCAGCGCGCTGCTACATCTTTGCGTAAGGCCTAGTGAACGCACACTTCTTGTGGGCGGGGGGGCTGGCCATGCTGATGAACATAAGGACGTACTTCCTATTTATCGCGCTAATGCCCGCGCGGAGGCGCACGCACCGCCCAATTTGAGTGCTAGTATGTCTCAGAATGGGCAAGAACGGACGTGCACTAGTATATACCACTATCCTCCGCTGCACGCGTGTGTGGCCTGATCAAGCCTCTGCGCAGCTTCGTGCCTAAGTCGCGTGTACGTCGACAGAAGGGGAACAGCCTCTCAGCGCGGTAGCAAGCTATGACTACACCACCAATCAGTAGTCTTTTCCAGACTCGCTCACGAGCTTACTCGGAATTACTCACCACGGTACTCGGCATCCCCAGTCGCATCTACTGGCGAGCTGAGAGGCTCATCACGCTACTCTGTGTCCCTAATCACAACCTACTAGTGCGCTAAAAGGCTCATCACGTTACTTCCTATCCCTAATCACAACCTACAAGTATGCTGAGAGGCTTCGTCCTTCTCGCGTAAGCGGCCTGCCGCCTGAGCTTTATACGCATAGACGCTGAGAGGCTTTTCCCTTTTCGCACGCGCAGCCTGCCGCCTAAGCTTTGTGTGGAAGAAGGCTCTTCTTAGCGCGCTAGCAGGTTGTGACTGGGGAACTTGAGGAATCTGGCTGCCTGAGGGTTAAACTGCGGTGTTTGGACGAGGTACCAGAAGGCATGGATGAGGCGTTGGCGGAGCCCTGCAAGTTTTTCACTATTCACTCTGCCTCGCTGCAACCAGTCTATCTCCCTTCCTATGAGTTCATCAAATTCCGCGATTAGGTATGTGACTCTGCGCTCGGAAGCTGCGTCGGCTACACGTTTCCGGATATCTAGGAGAGACGCGAGACGTTTCTTGGGAGGCAAGCTGGTTCTCGCTAGTTCTATGTAGAGGTCTCTTAACTCTCCCGCGCGCATTGTTTCCGGCGTGTGGACGGTTGTGATTTCTCCTGTGCTTGCTGAGAGCCACTCGAATGGCTGCGCCAGCAAATCTAGGATGTGCCGTATCTTTTCTTGTTTGTTGTCCCGTTTGGCCTTGATTTTAAGCTCCTCGATGTGCTGCAGGACCTCCGTCTCCTTCTGCAGAAGTTCTACAAATGCCCGCTGGCGATCGTTCTTGGCCAGCTCTTGCTTGATGCGCGCTGCCTCCTGCTGCCGCCATGATTCCAGTCCAGCGTACAAAGTCCGGAAGTCGTCGTAGGTTTCAGGCCGTAAACACCGGGCCTCTTCTTTGAGCTCAAAAAGCTCTTTGTCCTTCCTTTCTTTCGCTTCGACGGCTGCGGCCCGCTGCTCTCGTTCTTGCTTAATTTTCCGAAGTCCGTCGGCCTTCTTTTGCGCCAAAAACCGCCTCACGGACGCCTGGATAATCACACACTTCTCTGACTTTTTCTTCTCCGCGGTGTCGGCATCCTCGTACGCGGACCCGAGTTCAACGACTTTGTCTTCAGCGTTGTTTATGTACACACCGCGTTTTTCCATTTGAACAGCAGCTTCGCGCTTCAGCTGAACTCCGGCGTTGCTCCACACATGCGTCTGCGTTTCTGCGTGGAATTTCGTTCTTCGCCGAGATGTTGTCTCCTCACGCGTCTGAGTTGCATGGGTTGCTTGATTTCGCGTGACCGGTTCCGGTAGAATAGGATCCAGGGAATCTGACACATTCAATCCCGAAAAGAACGCAGACCCAGAGCATTCTTCGAAGCCCACTAATTCCCCCTGCTGTAGCAAAGATAGACAAGAAAATAGTCTTCACGCCCTGGATGCGCGCTCTCTCATAAGGCTTGTGGGTTCTGTAGACGCTAGGAAGTCTGACACGTTCCAGAAGAGGCACAAAACCGGCGCGGGCTCCAACGCCCTGCTGCAGCAGCAGCTGCGGTGTCCCGCTGTACTGGAGCTCGACAAGACAGCAGTTTTTAACCGCTGGACGCACGCTCTTTCGGGGGCCTTCTTGATGCTATGGGAGCTAGGAAGTCTGACACATTTTCAAAAGGGACAAAAACGACGTGGTTTACGAAGTCTTGCTGGCAGTGACACGCCGCCGTGACCTGGGTATCAGCGTTCGACAAGGCAGAAGTCTTTGAGCGGCGGTCGTACGCCCTCGAAGGAGGTTCGCGCGAGACGAGCTGCTTCCGCCCACCGCAGCAGAAGCCGGCTCATCAACTGCAAGCGTCATCTCATACGTAGAGGGGCTCCTCGTGTCTCCCACGTACATGCACATCGATGGCAGCACAACGCCTGGCGCGCGTTGCTGCA
The DNA here is from genome assembly GCA_006410615.1 of Neotragus moschatus. NCBI lineage: Eukaryota > Metazoa > Chordata > Mammalia > Artiodactyla > Bovidae > Neotragus > Neotragus moschatus. The sequence goes on from SJYA01008502.1 coordinate 7,676, forward strand.
GCGTTGCGCACCTTCAATCATTTAAAAGCGCCCATGGCTACAAGAGTTTGCAGCTGCTAAAGACAGTCTTACACCTTTCTTGATCCTCTGCAACCCGAGCTATACAGCGCAACGGAAACTGCAGGCGTGTTCTTGGTGCCGCGTGAGTGTCTGCAAGCGGCGTGCTGAAGTCGTGAGCACAAGTCCGCAGCTGCTAAAGATACTCCTACAACCTCCAGTCCTCTGCAGCCTGAGCTGTACAGCGGAATGGAGAGTCCAGGCGTGTTCTCTGGGTATATGAGTAGCTGCGAGCCAGGTGTCGAAGTCGTGAGCACGGCGACACCAGGGCGTTGTGCACGCTGAAGGGTATGTGAGTTTCCGCCTTTCCACGCGGAAGTACAGCCGTGCTGCGAGAGGTTCCGCTTCTGCTTGACGCCCACTGTGACCTCTGTTGCAGGCCGACTTGCAGGAGGCGGGTTTCCAGATGTTGCAGGCAGGTTCGCAGAGGCTGCAGGCACCTCTTCGGGTGGTTGTGCTCACTGCAGGTGATGGGAGGCTCCAGTGTGTCGGAGACGTCACATGAGTATCAGTAACTTCTTCTAGCGCATTTTCATTCATTTACTAGCACCAGGAAAGTAATAATCCTCACGATACACCGATGCATACGTACGGCACTTCGTCAGGCTGCAGGCACCTCATAGGGTGGTTGCGCTCGCGCCAGGTGATGAGAGGCTCCCGTGTTTCTGAAACTCTTGATGAAAATCAAAAACCTTGTGTAGCGCACTCATTCACTAACATGCGAGGGAAGTATTTAGCCCACCGGTGCATACGTACGTAGCTTCTTCAGGTGTTATCCCTAGCACGCAGCATCTACTTTTTATATATATCGTAACAGCGATCCGCAATAGAAGAGCCGGACCTTCATCAGTCTTTTGTCTGTACTGAAGACGTCAGGTCGCTTCCACCACAAAAGAGACCCCATTTTGCAGCATGTGGGTGTCGTGGTGCACTACATGATCGTTGCTCCAAAGGGGGTTCTTGTGAGATGGTAAGACACGTAGTAGGTGACGACTTCCACGTGATGTGTATGACTGACCATAAATGGGAGAAGACTGCCTCAGGAGTAAAAGATCGCACTTTTCAGAGATATAGGAAAGCGGTCCAACGTATTGCGTCCCTGCATAATTCTCAGGGGTCGCTGGCGACTTCCTGGACCAGTACGCTCGCGTTTCACGTGCGTGCGAAGAGATTCCCCGTGTTCGCCACACTAACACCCAGGAGTCCATGAGATGTCCAGTGCGATGAAGAGCGACAACCCGCGGGGCTAGCCGCGCGCGCACGCGGGAACAAATTTTTCCAAGTAGGACCAACTGAAGAACCTCTCTCTGTATGATTCTTCCGGCAGCGCAAGTCTGGTGATACTTGTTCACATACTTGAGAGGTATACATCTATCTCTTGAACAGCAAATGCGTCTACACGGGTAGACGAGGCTGTGTTGAAGCTTTTCGTGCCAGCGTACGATGTGGATGGCATCTCCATGTGCGAACCAAAGCACTGCTTGAGCACCTAGCACATGCGGCGCGTCTGCCCTTCAGCGCGTCTCCAGAAGACAAGGAAAGTGCTTAGCAGTCTCCTCTCCTTTATGGAGTTCCGCTGACAAGCGGCAGGTGACCAGAAGTGCGGAAGAGTCTATCTACAAACTTCCCGCCGACGAGGCGGACTAACCTACGTATTTCGGTGGGAGTGAATAAGGAGTTGGCTCGACAGCTGTTGTCGTGCCAGAAGAAGCAACGGAACCAGGAGCAGAGGAAGCAGCGGCAGTACCAAAGTTTGCAGCAGCAGCGGCAGCATTCATATAATTGCTACTGCTACTACTATTACTACTTATACTACTACCCGCCCGTACTCCAAGTGTAGTCTCTGATGATTTACCTGCCGAGAAAGCTTGCCATCGAGCGACGGCCTCAAGAAAGCGGGACGGGGGGGGAACTTCTGCGGTTTCTTCATCCCCGTTTTCAAAACACAGCACCTCAGCAGGTGGGGCTTCCCGATCCTCGTCCCTTCCGCCTACTGGCTTGTTGTTCTGCTTGTCGTAGTCGGTCTCAGCTGCATGACTGGCGCATTCTTCGCGGCATCCTCGTCTAGTGTCCGCGATTGTTCCTCTCATCTGTCCCATACCTACTCCCTCCGTTCTTGACTGGTCTTCCTCAAGAGAGGATGTGAGTTTTCGATGCAAGCAAACATCGAGGGTGACGCAGTCACCTCCCTTGAGTCCGAAGTCACTTAAGCACCCTGTGAGCGGCAGTGAGCCTGCACGGCGTGCGGAGCCCTGCAAATTTGAGAAAGACGCAACCTCTGCCGGCACCGCCAGCGCTGCCTCAATGTCAGCGGCGATTTCTGAAAAAGTTGTGGAGGGGGAGCAGAGAATGCGCCGTTTGTTTTTGTTGGGATACATCACGCAGTCAACAACAACTTTGACGCGGTGGGGCTCGATGTGCACCTTCGCCGGTGGTGGCTCTTCGCAGCGGACTCCGCCGCTGGCATCTGCCTCTCTATCACCCGCCATCGTGATGAGGTAGAGATGGATATGTAGCCTTATTAGTGCCGTACATGCCTTTCAAATCTACCGCTGCTGCACCGATTCAAAACCGAGAAGCCTCCAGTCCTCGTGCCGGCCGGCACATAGTCTAGGGATGAGTGTGGGGGCACGGTCGCTTTAAAGCGGAGTTCATGACGCTGACTAGGAGTACTGCCGTGCAGACTTCCTTATAGCCAGGGTACTCTGGGCAGAGAGCGCCGCTAGCAAGGACGTGTCACTATGCGGTACACATGTGAAGCCTCTGAGAGCCCTTGAAATCAACTGAAGCCACTAGCCACAGCGTACTAATGTGTGGCATACATGTGAAGTGTCTACTGTTTCTTTATCGGCGGTCCGGAGGCCTCAACATCAACTGAAGCCACTAGCCACGACGTATTAATATTCGGGACGAATGTGGAGCCTCTGCTTTTTCTCTATCGGGGTTTGGGAGGCCTCAAAGTCAAGTGAAGCCACCAGCCACAACGCGTTACTGTAAGGTCCGCATATGTAGACCCTGGTCTCTCTTTCTCGGCGTTTCAGACTCCGTAAAATCATGCGAAGCCACGTGCCGCGCGCCTCAGCGTCGCTCAAAGCACTCGCTGAAGAGGGACGAGTGTCGTCGGAAAGACCCCGTATACATCTCTCTCTCTCTCTATATATATATATATATATAACCCTCGAAGACGACGACACCGTGCAGCTGGTTGTTTCACGTCGTGAATATAATAAAGCTCACGCAGGTCCGCGGGAGGAGCTGGTAACGCGTGTGCACGAGGGAGGATCTCTGCTGGAGTGTACACGAAGAGATACGCTTGATGTGGAGCTATACCTCCTCTGAGTGCAACTGGCAAGTAGCTGCCCCAGGGGTCCAGACCCAGGGCTTGTGTCTACGCAAAGGTCGGTGTAGCATAAAAGTCATGGGAAGACGCAAAATCAAGAAGGGCGGCACATCACGTACACTGTGATGAGCAGACGAACACTTACATGCCAGAGACGCAAGCTTCGGACGCCGACATCATCTCAAAGCTCTACATATATATATATATGTTGAGTGAAAGAGGTACACAACTACAAATATATACGTATAGAAGATGCACTGCGGTTGTTTACTGCGTACAGCCGCAGCCGGAAGCCAGATTGGATATAAGCATACATGGAGATCCACTTTGTGGTGTGCATCATCAGAAATACGCCCCACCTCCTACAGAGGACACGCGCGACTCGGCACTGGGCAGCAGCAAGCGCGTGGAGCTGAGCCTTCGAAGGCAGGCGTCTCTCTCTTGCTGTTGTGAAGAAGGAGTAGTAGTACGGCGGCGTATACAAAGCCCGGCCTGGAGACTGCGAAGACTGGGGAAAATACACATGCGATAGCACTTGTTTGTGTGGACGCACCATTGCACCTAAGCAAGTAGTGTTTCAGCTCTCTGCCGTGATAATGTTGCGGCGCGCTTGTTCCGACATTTTACCTTGCGCGTACGAGCAACACACGGAGAAGCCAGCCGTTGTTCTCACGGCTTTCCTCCAGGCTGCACGCAGCCAGCCCCGCAAAAATAAAAAATCGACGGGCCACTACGGGACCCCACACTTTCTTGCAGAGGGGAACTCTAGCTTCGCATATCGTGAGTTATTGCAAGTCTTAAAGTCTATTTGTAAACGTCGTCAGCGCAAAGCTTGACTCTAGGCAAGACGACCGCATTCATGTAGAGCCATAGAAGCCGCTAACAAGTTTCATATCGCTCTGGTGGGGCTCTAGTGGTTGTGGCCTGATTGAAGGCCAACGGCCCTAACAGGAGATGGGGCGGACGCATGCTCCCACATCATTCGTACGTGTGCATACATGCAAAGTGGGACTCACTCGCGGCGAATTCCACATTCATCACCGTACTGTTGCGCTTCTATAAATACACACATAAACGGGATGTAATTTACGCGCCTTCATGCTTGATACCTAGGTATATGTATATATATACATATACGTGCATACGTGGGGAGCCTCGGCATGGTGTCGCGCATGGCAGCCCAGGTACACAGGAACTTCCGCTTCTCCTGTCTTGAGGAACTCATCTGGGATATCGTCAAGCATATTTCATAAGCCTAGCAGCGCACTTGCTTTCACGTAGCTTTGGGGATGGATCGCGGTGGCTACTCGAATGGCGTTTCATCGTGTTCTCATGGCGTGAGGAAGCAATCTGAGATATCGTCAAGCATATTTCATAAGCCTAGCAGCGCACTCGCTTTCACGTAGCTTTGTGGCTGGATCGCGGTGGCTACTGGGATAGCGTTAGCATCATGTTCTCATGGCGTGAGTGAGCAATCTGAGGTATCGTCACGTGGATTTCACCATCCTAAGACGACCGCTTTCACGTAGCTTTGTGGCTGTATCACGGTGACTACTCGACAGCGTTCGCACCGTGTTCTCGCGCCGTGTGGAATCGACTCAAGACATCGTCACGCAGAGTTCCCATGCTAGCACACCTCCTTTGACGTAACTTTGGGGCTGGATGACGGTGGCTACTCGAAGAGCGTTGCCATCATGTTCTCGTGCCGCGGAGAATTTCTTTGAGATATTGTCACGCATATTTCATAGGCCNCACGGTGGCTACTCGACAGCGTTCGCACCGTGTTCTCGCGCCGTGTGGAGTCGACTCAAGACATCGTCACGCAGAGTTCCCATGCTAGCACAGCTCCTTTGACGTAACTTTGGGGCTGGATGACGGTGGCTACTCGGAGAGCGTTGCCATCATGTTCTCGTGCCGCGGAGAATTTCTTTGAGATATTGTCACGCATATTTCATAGGCCTAGCAGCACACCCGCTTTCACGTAGCCTTGTGGCTGCGTCACGGTGGCTACTCGAAGCGCCTTTGCATCATGTTCTCGTGTCGTGAGGCATCAATCTGGAATATCAACACGCATACTTCAAAAGCCGAGCACCCCCGCCTTCACGTAGCTTTGCGGCTGGATTCCAGTGACTACTTGGAGAGCGTTAGCAGCGTGTTCTTGTGTCGCGAGGGATTAATCTGAGATATCGTCAAGCATACTTCACAAGCCCTGCAGCACACCTGCTTTCACGTAGCTTTGTGGCTGTGTCACGATGGCTACCAGCATAGCGTTGGTCTCATGTTCTCGTGTCGTGAGAAATTAATATGAGATATCGTTCCCGATATTTCGTAGGCCTAGCACACCCGCTTTCACGTAGCTTGGTGGCTGTACCACGGTTGTTACCACCATCGCGTGAGCGTCACGTAGTAATTCTTGGGGCCAAGAATCTCGCCGTCGCGTTCCTCAGCTGCATATAACGCATGCTTAGCACATGCGCTTTCCGGCAGTTGTGGCGGTACCACAGTGACTACTTCGATCCCGACAGCACCATGCAGTCCTTCTGGGCGCGGTAGAATTGGCCCCAGAACGTGCCAAGTTCAAACCACGCATCCAGTTGATTATCCATCGAGGGTGTTCCACGACGGGTCATCCGGACAATTCTCCACGTGATCCATTTTCGCTGGTTTGCTTGGGCAACGCGGTCTGGTGTGAATCACGGTACGCCTCCCTCGGTTGCATATTTTGTGAGTGTACAACAGGTGTGCTCAATTTCTGGCAGTACCACAACAACTACCCGGCTCGCGGTAGCATTGTGCTGTCCCTGTCGGAGCCGAGATGCTCGCCATTGTTTTCTTCAGTTGCATACTTAATGACTCTAGCATTGATGTACGCGCTTTCAGGCTGTCCCACTGTGACTACGCGAATCGCTATAGCACCACGTAGTCCTTCCCGGAGCCGAAAACCCGGCTATCATGTACCTCACTTGCGTATTACGTAGGCCTAGCACACCCGCTTCTACGCAGTTTTGTGGCTGTATCCCGCTAGCGTATCACGTAAGCCTAGCATGCCTACTTGTCCGCAGATTGTGGCTATATCAGGATAGCGTTCTACGTAGGTTCAGCACACCCGCTTCCGACCCGTTTTGCCTTGGTGTCATAGTTGCTCCTCAGATGGCGCTAGCATCATGTAGTTGTCAGAGCGGAGAAACCGGCCGTCGTGTTTCTCAGCTGCGTACTACGTAGGCCTAGCACACCCGCTTTTACGCAGACTTGCGGCTGTGTCACGCCAGGGTATTACGTCAAGCCTAGCACTCCCGTTCATACGCACTTTTGTGGCTCTATCACGGCTGCTTTTCGGATGGGGCTAGCACCATGTGGTTCTAGTCGGAGCGGGAAAACTCGGCGTCGTGTTCCTCAGCTGCGTATCGCGTAGGCCTAGAAGACTCGCTTTTACGCAGATTTGTTGCTGTATTACGATAGCGCATTACGCTAAGCCAGGAGCACCCGTTTCTACCCACTTTTGTGGCTGTATCACGGTTGGTCCTCGGACGGCGCTAAGATCATGTAAATCTTGTCGGAGCGGGGAAACTCGCCGTCGTGTTCCTCAGCTGCATATTACGTAGGCCTAGCACACTCCGTTTCATGCAGGTTTGCCGCGGTATTACGATAGCGCATTACGTTAAGCCAGGAGCACCCGTTTCTACCCACTTTTGTGGCTGTATCACGGTTGCTCCTCGGATGGGGCTAGCACCATGTGGTTCCTGTCGGAGCGGGAAAACTCGGCGTCGTGTTCCTCAGCTGCGTATTATGTAGGCCTAGCACGCCCGCTTTTACGCAGACTTGCGGCTGTGTCACGCGAGGTTATTACGTCAAGCCTAGCACTTCCGTTCATACTCACTTTTGTAACTGTATCACGGCTGCTTTTCGGATGGGGCTACCACCATGCGGTTCTTGTCGGAGCGGGAAAACTCTGGCGTCGTGTTCCTCAGCTGCGTCTTATGTGGACCTAGCACACTCGCTTTTACGCAGATTTGTCGCTATATTACGATAGCGCATTACGTTAAGCCTGGAACAGTCGTTTCTACCCCCTTTTGTGGCTGTATCACGGTTGTTCCTCGAACGGCGCTAGCATCAGGTAGTTCTTGTCGGAGCGGTGAAACTCGCCGTCGTGTTCCTCAGTTGCATCTTATATAAGTCTAGCACAACGGCTTTCACCGAGTTGTGCGGCTGTGTCACGGTGGCTACTTACATCGCCATAGCACCATAGAATCCTTCTCGGAGCGGAGCAAGGCGCGTTCTGTTCGTCAGTTGCGTACCACGTAGGCCTCGCACACCAGCGTCTACGCAGATTTGTGGCTGCATCCTGATGGCTACTCGGAATCGGCTACCATCATGTAGTTCTCCTCGTAGCCAAAAAACTCGCCGTCGTAGTTCCCCGCTGCATATTTAGCGACTCTAGACACGTGTACGCGTTTCCTGATCGTGCCACGGAGACTACTCGGATCGCGGTAGCACTACGCAGCCCTCTGTCAGCGGAGGAATATGTCCTCGTGTTCCTCGGTTGCATATTCCCGAAGCCTCGCACACCCGCTTTTACCCAGATCTATGGCTGTATCACGGTCCCAGGTGTACATTTCCGCCCGTCTGCTGCTATCCTTGCGAGTGGATCCTCGCATTAAAAGGAGGGCGGGCGCATACGCGCGTGCACGTGTGCTCCTCTCAGAGTGGAAATCCCGGCCTGGAGGTGGTCGGGTGAATACGCACTCGCCCGCTTGCTACTCTGCTTGCGTGAAAATACTCGCGTACAGGGGGTGGCGGGCGTGCATTTCCGCCCGTCTGCTAGTATTCGTGAGGCGCAATCCTCGTATTTTAAGGAGGACGGCCGTATACGTCCGTGCCCGTCTGCTACTCTCAGGGCGGAGATCCTGGCTTGGAGGAGATCCAGTGTAGACGTACTTGCGCGTCTGCTACTCTTTGCGTGGGTATCGTCGCATTGAGGAGGTGGCGCGTGTACATTTCCGCCCACATGCTACTCTCCTTGCGTGAAAATCCTCGCGTACAGGAGGTGGCGGGTGTACATTCCCGCCCGTTTGCTACTATTCNAGATCCAGTGTAGACGTACTTACGCGTCTGCTACTCTTTGCGTGGGTATCGTCGCATTGAGGAGGTGGCGCGTGTACATTTCCGCCCACATGCTACTCTCCTTGCGTGAAAATCCTCGCGTACAGGAGGTGGCGGGTGTACATTCCCGCCCGTTTGCTACTATTCGTGAGGCGCGATCCTCGCATGTGAAGGAGGAAGGCCGTATACGTCCTTG
>SJYA01008503.1:3305-16365 GCA_006410615.1 Neotragus moschatus
GCAGAAGGGCTAAAAATCTATTGTAAAGTCTATACAGAAAGAGTATCTTCCAATCTTTGGCAGAAGACTCTCTAGAGAAAAAGCGGAATGGCCGCAGCGGAGAGCAGCTGTACTGCAAGAAGAGCGAAGCATGAAGGCAGATCGTGGAGCCGTGCGCGGTCGGTAGTGGTCTACCGACTTTGTGAACACCTTGATGTGCTAAAACAAAATCTAGACTATTTGCCGACATGACAAGTGGACAGACAAGAACCCTATTCTCTCCCTCTTCCCCCCCTACCTACAGCGAGAACTGAATACATTTTGACATCGGCGGCACTGGGTACCCTGGACAGCAGCCACGACCGAACGCGCGGCTTAGTACTGTGATGGCAAGTCCATCAAGAGGAAACACGTCCACCCACTCTCCCTGTCTCTGCATCCCGCCTACAGCGAGAACTGAATGCAATTCAACACCAGGGTCAGACGATTCCCTACCAGACTGCACCTACGTACGTGGTGACTCCACACAGATGGAGGCGCGCGTTATTACTGAGCTCGCCACCGCGGCCGCCGCCGCGTGCGCCCGAGGTAGTAGCGCCGCAGCTTCAGTAGCGCCAGCACAGACACAGGTGTGACTGAAGGACCGCAGCGTTCACATTGGGGCGGCCCAGCAGCAGTGAGCAGCACCAGTGCGTACAGGGGAGGAGGCTCTGATACTAAGGCACACGCTGGGGTCGACTCCGCTTACTCACAAGCGACGCGACAGCGAGGCCATTACAAAGAGAGGAAATTACGTCACGGACGGGGACGCTAGTGGGGACCAGCGTCCCCCCCACACAGCAGAGGAAACAACCCAACATAGCTGCTGAGGAAGTGGAAGACTGAGCGAGAAGCAGAGGAGCCGTCACGGCCTCGCGCGGACGAGCGCTGAGACACGGCGAAGCACGACCAATGCAGCACTAACAACAGTGTTGTTGCATGGCGCGTGTCTCACCAGCTTTCGAGAGCCGCACACGGCACGCCTACTATAGCAGCAGCGCTCATATAGTATCAGCAGCTGATATGAGAAGCACCGGGCCAGCAGCCCTATCGGAGTAGCAGCAGTAGCACCAGCGACACGGGCTGCAACAAGATGCTGTCTACGTCAGCAGCTGCAGCGGGAAGGGCGGATGTCTCTAATGTTGCGTGACACCGCTTCGAGGGCTCGCGTCGGACCACCGTCCTCCTGCAGAGTGTGAGTCTTACCCGCCGCTCTCACACTAGGGCAGAGCCGCCGCAACAAGCACAACGGGGAGAAACAAGCAGAGGCATCGGGGTGGAGGAGCACACGGAGCCGATGCAGGGAGGCTGCGAAACAACCCCGAATATCAGCACATCATAGCGGACGCCGGCCCCGGGCGCGCTGCGGCGTACACATCACCGCGGGCCGCGCATCGCGCCGGCAATACAGCTGAAGATGGTACGGACGAGTAGTGGTACCAACGCTAGTACAACCACCGAACGCCTGCAACAGAGAGAGCAGCCCTTCTTTCCCTTGCAACGTATACACAGCAGGCTAGCATCACAGTTGGGACCCGCCAACCTTCGGAACAGCGTGATATAACAAAGAGTTATGTACTAATACTACTAGTAGTACTGCGCCAATGGCGCGCGGAGGCGCTCCTGAGGCAGCAGCGGCACAAGAACCGGAAGAGCACCCCGTGCAGCACCATGAGCAGCACCCGCTACAGCAACCGGGGGGTCAGTAATGATGCACAGCAGGAGCACGGCTCGACTGCAGCCGACACATTGTCGGCGACGGCACCGCTGTCCCCGCCGACCTGAGTGCCCATAGGGTCATTTGAAGCACTGGTGCTCAGAGTTCCTCTAGATGACCCACCTCACGTGTGGTACAAACGAAGGGAACAATTCTATATCTACGGCTAGCCCTAACAACTTTTGTATAGCGGGCGCCGCGCATACCACTCCTTTGGCACAAACACCGGTTGTTCGGTCATCTCCCAGAAGCAAGCATTTATCTCCACGCATACTTCGTCACAGTCTGGACTCAGAACTCATCGGTAATGCATCTTTAGATACAGGTCAGCCACAACGCCGAGGAACGTCAGCATCGCGACATAGCACCAAGGGGGAGCGGGGGGCCAAGAACGCCAGGGACAACGACCTCCGCTGAAGGGCCGGGGCCGAGGCGAGTGGCCGCACGTGTGCGCCGGGTACCAGCAGCCCTGCGATTCGCTACTAGCACACCAACCTGCATAAGAGGAGTTGAAACCCCATCACAAAGATCACCTGCGGAACTAAATGTCCATCTCAGCCCCAGGTGCATCACGCTACTCCGTAGCCCCTTGGTCCACCAAATCAAATGGTCAGCGAGCTTCCCCCACCGAAACAAGCGCTGGGGAGAGGCAGGGTGTGGAGGCTTGCTGCAGGGAGGGGCAGCACCGCCGATGGCGTTTGAGCGGCGGAGGGATGGGGTGGAGCTCGACACCTTGACAAGAACCAGCTCACGCAGAAGACGACAACAATTGAAAGAGAGAGACCTGGGGAACAACGCACGATGAAATGACCTTCAAACCCGCTTCTGTCAGGTTTCCGGCGTGCTCACCTGGTGACGACAACCGCAGGCGGCGGATTCTGCAGGGACGGGGGCTCTATGTACCAGAGCAGCATCGGACGCGCCTGACCAGCTAGGCCCTTCGTTGCTATGGGGCGGCTGGCTGTTGAGTTGCAGACCCGCTTGAGTATACATCAGCGGCCGAGATAGTGAGCACGGCGAATTTGCAGAGTGTGCACGTGAGGAAAGACTGTACGTTTACCGGGATGCAGGCAAAAAAAAGGTCCGGAAAGAGCTGTAAAACAAGGAAGAAATGAATGTGACTGGCAATGACGCAGCTTCCGCCCCTTCAGTCGCACCTGCTGTCGTCGTGGGAGTCGGAACAGCGTGAAGAGAAACAAGCGGTCGGCCGCCACGAGGGCCCGCAACGGAGCAAGCGACGGGTCGTCCATCACTACCTTCTCTCGCCGCTACAACGAAAGCGCCGCTGCGCGGCTTGCTGCTCCGGTCACCTTTCTGTACGCCGGCTGGTCGTCTAGCAGGCACTGTTGCTGGCTAGTGTCGCGCGGTCCTGCTGTTGCAGCGGCTCCTGCCGCTTCAGCCATCGCAGCGGCGGCTTACGTGGCTGCTCCGGAGGGTGGTGGGGGGCAACTACTCGTCAGCCTCCTTAGGAGACTCCTGGAGGTGCTTTCGTCGTTACGGGGGAGAGGGATCGCTCTTGGAAGCCCAGCCGTGTCGAACAGGAAACGCTCGCTGGCTGGCGGTCGTCTGCTGTCAACCTACACTCTGACTAGTCATCCTGACAACCGCGGTCAGGTTGTACGCTGCAGCTGCTGTTCTGACAGCGACTCACGTTACAGAAAGGATATACGTGATTCACCCGCTCTCTTGCTGCCCGCAGCATCTGTGGTCTCGCCGCTAACCTCCAGCGTGAGCCCCTCTGCAGCAGCTACCGTTACAGTCCCATCTCTCAAACGCAGGAGTTTGGCCACAGGAGATGCTTGGCGGCGGTATTCTGTACAGCCGCACCGGTCTGGTCATCGCGAACTAAACGCCCCGAGCAGGCCCCTTGCTCGACTGCTCTGGTAACCCTGCAGATGACAGGGACACACCTGGTGAGCTGAACGGCAGGGAACATCTGCACTTGAAAAAGCACATGCCAAGTACGCCGGAGTGGACCTCATGAAACTGCCAGTGTCACTCCGACGTGAGATCGTAAGGCTCCCGACATCAGCAGCCGAAACGGGTAAGCGCGAAAGAGTAGAAGAGGCTGGAGAGTCTGTGGGTGATGACACAAGAAACCCTGCAGCAACGCCACTAGATAGATGCAGCCATCTTCTCGAGTTCATCGCAGTTGGAGCACGTCGGTTTTTTGACTAAACCCGCCTACGCTGGATAGCGTCGGGTGCCCACGTCATACAGCCAGCGCCTTGACAGGAGCGCGCAAATAGCGGCAGCCGACCCCCGTGGGTGCGGCTCTTTCTGAGGCATTTGTCACAGCGGCCGCGGCTGATGGCACAGCCTCGTCTCACCTGCATGGTGACGCTTGAGGGCTGCTAGCTGTGCCAAGAGGGGGAAGTTTAAGAGGCATGGCAGGTGAGGCAGCCGAGGTGGTCTGTTTCATAGCGGAAGTCGAGGCAGCCGCGGATCAGTACCGAAGCAAGTCTGCCTATAACTGGCGCTTTCAGCCGGTCCCTCAGCCCGAGAAGCAGGGGAAGCGCGATGTTTGCAGCTGTTTCGCACTCGTCTGTCGTCACTAACAGCTGGAGTATGCGGGGTGTCCGCTGTGTATGCGGCAAAGGAAGATCCTCGCCGGCAGCAGCCGATGCAGAGGTGGCGTCATGCAGTGCCCGTCGGCAGCTCGAGCAGCACGGCTGGCCATCATTGGCTCATAGTAGGAAGGATGATGAGGAGGGCACCTCTACGAAGTGTCTTTGGCGTGGCGTTTTTGTGAGGGTCCGGTTTGTCTTGTTAGTACGCGTTCAGGGGTCATGTAGTGGGTAAGCTCCTCCGTCGGTGCGCCTGTATGCGCTGACTGGAGGCAGTCTGTGCGCATAGCGTCGCGCCGTTGAACCTTATGGGCAGGGCAGAAGCTGTACATCGCCGATTCCTATGTCTGGACTCAGGTACTTGTGGAATCGAGACGCCTGTGCCCGCGTCTGTCCAGCCCGTGCACGCCCCTCAGCACACGGGGGCAGGGGGCCTATAGTGCACGCACATGAGGCTCGGGTGCGGAAGCTGACAAGTGACTCTGTGTAAGGCGTAAGGACCTGCCCGCCTGCGGCTATGCTTCGGGTACGAAGGCGGACAAACGGAATCCGTCGAGGGCGTAAGCGTTTACTCGCCAGCGGCTCTTTCTACTAGCGCGTTCGCCGACAGCCGCTAATGGTGCCGTTCCGTTGTCCCGTCCGCCGGGCCTTTGCATAGGGAAAACTGCGCTACGCGAATTATCTCTGCATCGGCAGCGCGTACGAAGAATGTAGAAGTCCCGTACACGGCAGACAACGTGTCTTCACGAGGCTTCTGAGCCAAGGCTTGGGGGCAGGTGAACAAAGAGAGGATGTAGAAGTCCCGTACGCAGCACACGACGTGTCTTCACGAGTCTTTTGAGCCAAGGCTTGGGGGCAGGTGAACGGAGTTTCTGCGTACGCGCCGCCAGCGCACTTCCGTTCTGTGTTGGTGCTTTCGAAGGCGACGGTGTGCGTGTAGGATATTCAAGTGCCTTCAGACGGTCCCCGACCTGCGGATTTTGAAACAGGCGAAGGAACGCGGCGACGTCGTGAACTGGCGTGTTACACGTGACCGGGACGTGTCAAACTACTGTAGTTCGCAAACTACAGGCGTCAAGATTGCAGTCATCTAACGTAGTAGCTGCAGTCATCCGGACAGTAGCAGCTGCCTTCCGTATCCGCTGGGGCGGAGGACTGCCCAGTCTCGCGCCTGTATAATCTTAGCGCAACACGGCAGGTTCCAGACAGCTTATAGCCTTAGAGGCTCAGCGTACTCTAGTAAACGTCAACCTCAGCGGTGGGGGCGGAGACTCCCCTAAGCATGCTTCCGCCGAAACAGCATGGAGCGCCTGCACGCGCTTCGATACGCGGCGCGGGGGTGTTGTGTGGTCGCAACTCCCACCACGCCAACCCGACAATTTTGACAGTTTCTCAGAGCGCGTCAATAAGAGCACGAAGCCGTGAACAGAGACGCGAGGAACAACTCACGAAATGGCGCAACGAGCGCGGGTCCGAAGCAGCTGGGCGCTGTAAGGCTAGCTTATTACGTCAAGCCGCCAATGATAAGCAGGCCTCGACTGCGGCTCCACGAGAGACTGTTAGTAACCCTGCTACATGGACCGCAAGTAGTCTNATAAGAGCACGAAGCCGTGAACAGAGACGCGAGGAACAACTCACGAAATGGCGCAACGAGCGCGGGTCCGAAGCAGCTGGGCGCTGTAAGGCTAGCTTATTACGTCAAGCCGCCAATGATAAGCAGGCCTCGACTGCGGCTCCACGAGAGACTGTTAGTAACCCTGCTACATGGACCGCAAGTAGTCTCACGCAAATCAGCAGGGCGCACGTCAGCTGGCGGGCAGGGATGCTCGTAGACCGCCTACACGAAATGATTGTAGCTTCGCTTAAACGAGCAGCGCGTTCATCAGCTGTCGTGCACTGCCCGCAAAAATCTGCTGACCTACCAAGGCGTATGACTGCATTGAAGCGCCGAAGATGCGCTTTCACCAGTCGCGGCACAGGCACAGAGCCTGCGGCAAGCATGCCGGAGACACGTCGGAAGAGTAGAAGCCAGCGTCGTCATCTGGCAGACGCGCACCCTCAGTGTTTGGTAGTATGTGGACGCAAGTCGCTTTGGGTCGCCGTGGCTTCCATGCCGAAAGATCAACAGAAAGCGGGAGCCGCGCCGCGAGCGCACATAGCGCGTAACACCGATGGAACATCTAGAAGCATAAGTGCTCGAGTCGCGGAAGAGTCAGACCCCGATCTTCTTTGTAGCACCGAGGGGGCACCGCAAGTTGTGTGTCGCGAAAATATTGGATGGGACGTGGCTTCGTGGGACGCGAGTCAAGAATAGAGCATTGAATACTCTGCAGGACGTTGTCATTACTCTTCATTTCTGCATATTCACTCGAGGTATGACGTCCAATATGGGCCGCCGCGGAGTTCATTCTACATTGGTGAGCAGTCACATCCTGGTATCCTGTGGGGGGCTAGCTAATTATTCTACAACTATTAGCGTGAGTGCTGGGGTTCTTGATACAAAGAGTGACTCCCGTGGATGCTGGTGAAAAGCACGAGGAGGCCGCGGCCGCTGCAGGTTGCGCGTTGGATACGTCGTTCGTCCCAGGAAGGGCAAAACTAAAGAGGCTGTTCCTCCACCGAGCAGTTGGGTTGCGGGTCACAGTGCCACCTGGTCGGCGGGTGTGTTATCCGCGACATCGGATAGGCCCACCAGCCGCGCCTGACAAACCGTCCGTAATCCCCACATGCATGTGGCCGGCACCAGGAGTGTGGTGAGCGTGCGTCCAAGCACGGATCTGGTAGATAATGATTTCCCGTCTTGCATCCCGTGCAACACCCACGAGAAGAGCTAGCTACTGCGCCTTGCGTGGTAGCGGCGGCGCTCTTCTCCGCCGTTCTGATCTCAGCAAAATAATTGATAAACACCAGAGGAATCCTGTAAGGCAGTCAGGGGGCCGGGGACGCGACAGAAGCTCGCTAGCCGCCGCGCGATATAATGAGTATGCTGCGCTGCGTTCGGTTAGTGCTTACCTACATCTGGAACACCTGTTAGGCCGGAATCCGCCCTGGTGAAACATATCCTGTCGCATTTGTCGCATTGGCAGTTGCCCCAAATAAGAGCGCTGGCAACGGGGTGGGCGGAAGCACTCAAGAGGTCAATGACTGTACTGGCAGAGCGGCCTTGACAGGGAGACCCGCACCAGGAGACGCAGTGCTAACGCTCTGAAGGGCACTTCTGGTCCGCGGCGTCATCTGGCATACGCCTTCTCAGGGTATTCGCCCTGATTACCTGGTGTGGGGTGCCGCTGCTCTCCACTACGATATTACCTTGCTGTGAGAAAACTGAGCCTTCTTTGGCACAATGGGTAGACCGTTTGCAGTGACACAGTCACAAGAAAGCGCCTCTAATCGTCGGCCATCAGTCGTTGAGAGCGTTTTGGTGGCGTACAGGGCACTGAGTGCGTCCTGACGGAATAGCGGACAGGGGACTCCAGCAGAACACGAGCTTTGCTTTCTGCTCGAAGCCTGTGTACAGGTTGAATTCACAGCAGAGCCCTAGAGCAAAGAAGCGAACGCGTGGGGACGGCTGCACATGATCGATTGTATGCGTCCTCAGGTGGGGAACGGGGAGTGGATGATGGGGGTGAAAAAAGCTTGGCGGCAGAGGTGAAGCCGCTCCTAAAGTGCGCATCAGTACTAGGTGGCCACTGTAGCCTATATTCAGCTCCGTGCTCTACGAGGTGAGCTCTTCTACCTGAGGCCTTGCTATCGTGCGTGCTCTCACGAAGTTGTACACCTCTTCTCCACGTAGTACAACATCGAATCGTCGAGCCTCTCGTCTCCTGCAATCACCCTCCATGTCATGTACAAGTGACGCGGCGCAGGTGTACCTGTGCGTCGGCAGGACGAGCGCCCTTTTGGTGCACGCAAAAGACTTTACTTATTTTGTTCACCTGATGCCGGTGCGCTGGTTCGAGGAGCGTGACATGCCAAGGCGCGGCCATCAGATATTGGTGAGGGGCTCGCGTGTATGAACTCTTTGGCCCGTAGAGGCCGCTTCTATACGATGCTTACTCTACAGCAGGTAGCCGGGGTATCTATCCTTTATCTCGTCTCCAACTGCCGTCCACGGCAGCACTTACGAACACGCGTAAAGCCGTCAGGCTTCAGTGCATCAGAGTACCTGTAGTAACGCGAGCGGCGTGCTGCTGATGTGCCGCTGGGCGGAGTCGAGGCTGACTCATTGCGTCCTTAGCCGTGAAACGGGCCACTGGCGCACCAGATTATCTATCTGTCTCAGTGGACAGACTACGCGCAGCATGTCATAGGCAGCGTTGAGAGCGAAGGACATCGTTCATCAGAGCATGGACAGACTTGACAGAGACCGGTACTCAAACACGTACTGAAACTCTCAACTCTTCTTTGACTAGCTGCTCTCACATGCCCCACATGCTAGACAGCCTTAGCAGCCCTCGATCAACAAGGTCGATTTACCTAATCAGCGGAAGTGAGAGCCTCCCTGTTGTGGTCCTGTGGACGGCAACCTTAAAGGCAGTGCAGACTGTCATTTGAATCGAAAACAGTTCCTCTCGCTAAAGAAGCTCCATTTGCAGACAGTGAACAGGTCGTGAGGAACAGAGAGTCCGACCGCTACAAAGCGCCTCTTCAGACACGCAAAGGAAGATACCGGCACCATTCACATCTCCGGCTGGAGCAGAATGAGCTCGTCCGCTGCCAGGCAAGAGCCCCTCTTATCTCTTTGGTATACGGGGGACTTGATAGAGCAGCTGTTATTATTGGCTGTAACACGAGCATTCGGCAAGCTTGAATCAGGGGGCTCATCGGCTGCCGGAAGAAAAAGCCTCCTTATATTCTGACTATTATCGTCTACAACGCCGCGCATCGGCTGCTGGAGAAAGAGCGTTCGTGTTTGCTGACAGATATAAAATGTGGCAATACTGCTCTCATCTGCTGCAACAGTAGCCTAGAATGAACCGAAGAAGGAAGTTTGTGGACTGCATGCTTCGAAACTGTCCGGGTGCGGAAATCAATGTACAGCCTTATATTAGAGGGATTCTCATCCGCAACGCCACCTCTGGCAGGAAAGATAGAAAACGTAGTGTTACAGAGCTACTGTTGTCTGTAACACTAGACTGTGGTAACCTCAAATCAGGGAGCCGATCGGCCATTCGGGAAAAAACATGCGTATCTCCTAATTAGATAAAAACTGCGGTAGTCGGGCTATTATTCAATGTCCGTAACGCTAGTTAAGAGTAAACTCTAGTAATGCCTCCTAGCCGCTCCTGAATACACAATTAGAAGCGCTGCAAAGCGCTTCCACCGTGAACGACTATTCCGACAGGGCTGAGGAGAAAACGAGGCATACACCGAAGAATACTGTATTCCATAGGTACTATGCGTACTGTTCTGCTAGCAGGAGGATAACAGCAAGCGGCAACCGCGTCACTCTTAGCCAGCGGTCCGGGTGGCCAGTGTTGTGCGAAAGATGGAAGATTGCCAGCAACATAGTGTTCAGTCGTTCGAGAGGGCCAAAAGAGACAGGTGCTCTCTCTCTGAAAGACACTGTGCGTACTGTTCCGTGACGGCATGTCCAGCACCCTTGCATAGTGGTGTTGGCGACCGGGACAGGCTGGAAGAGTGGTATGTCAACGTTTGCGCCCATCTGGTCCGGTCGCTCCGTTCGGCGAAAGAAAGGCGAGGCGCATACCGGAAATTTCTGTACTCCGGATGTATCATGCGGAGCCTTTGGTCAGTAGCCGAGCAGGAGTGCGCCGCAGCTGCAGCACTTCGAAGATCGGCGGTTCCACATGGCGAACGGAGAGCGCGGCAGACATTAAAGAACCTCGGGGCACAGGGGAGACTACGCCGAGTCTCCTGAGCGTAGAAGAAGAGTATTGGGCGGCGACAGCTGCAGCTCTCCTCGTCCATGGCTCTGAAACCCGCGGTCGGCCTGGCGAGCCCTATTCTCATAGTTCGCGGCACGATTCTCTACGGCGGAAAATCAACCCCTTTTCATGCAGTAGTGATACTCCCTGAGATCACCTTCATCGGGCAAATATGCAGCCTGCCGTTTTATTCTCACTTCCATAGGCGTAACGCGTAAGTGTGAGTGAAGAGACCGAGACGCGTGTACTTTGTTCCCATAGTACATCCGCAGCGTTCACTTCGCAGTCCGCTGATCGTGCACGCCACCAGAAGCACCCTTCCTCAATGGTCCTGGCGGCCGAAGTGGTCTGCAGCGCGATGTATGATGCCTAGGCGGCGTGACTGTCCATGACGCAGCATCATCGCCTTTTTATGCAATATTGATGCTTCATGAAATTCGCCTGGTCGCACAAGTCTGCACCAGTTAATTCGCAGTTTCAGAAGTGCAGTGCGCTGGCGTGATTGAAGAGGGCGACGCATGTAGTTCTCTTCGCGTGTGAATAACGCAACTCGCATAAGAAACGAGGCATCCTGAGCCTCTCTTAGCAAAAGGTGGATCGTGGATGGTATCTGCAGCGCTCCTCGTTGGCGTGCGTGGCGACCGCGCAGCTTTGAAGCTTGATATATTACTTTTTTGCGAGGCTGTGGGACAGGCATTCTACAGGGCAAGCCACCAGCGAGAATAGATAAAACATTGTCTTGTCGCAGTACTGGGCGTTGTGTTTGGTAAGTTGCTCAGCAGAAGTGGGCGGCAACCGCAACACTGCTAAGCCCGGCGCGACCGGCGTAGGCCTAAGAGGTTGCATAGCACTTTTTGCGGCGGAATACTCCACGACGCAGGGTCTATGATGCCTTTCAGTGCAACATAAACACTATATACGAGATTCCTGATACTCTAATCAAAGGTAGCCACTTTGTTTACGCTGTCGTAAGCGTAGCGTGTGCTTTTTTTTCAGCTCGTGGTCCGCCGGCAGTCGGGCGCCGGGTCGGTGTCTGTAAGCCACCACCGGTTTCTGCGGGAGGCAAGGACAATAGCGGCAATCGAAGGTGCATATAATGTCTTTCTCCGCTAAAAAGCCGCGCTACATCCTTTCCATGCCGCTTAGACTCGCATTTGTTCATTTTCGACGGGTGCATAGATCCTCTTCTGTCCACAGTGTGTCGATCGCCGTGTGCGGTGGCCGGTGTACGTGCGCAGCCTTCATTTTCTGCGGAGGCTAAAACAACAGCAGAGTGACTGACAAAGGGAATGTCTTATCTCAACAACGCCCTTTAGCGATGCGCACTTGCGTCTACTCATACTCATGTTTAGGTCTAAGATGCCGCTCTAAACCTGCGTAAGTTCTTCTTCCCGGTTCTGTCCGTTGGCCGCCGTGTGCTGTGGCCTGCGCGTGTGCGCTGCCCACGTGTCCAGCCCAGGCTCAAACAATAGCAGCAATGAATGGTTGATGTATGCGTTTTCAGATTGAAGCCGTGCGCTAGCTTTCTGCTGTGCCGTTTTGGCGCTGTATCATGTTTTACTGTATTCTCTACATGCCTTCTTTGTGCTGGCTATATCTTTTGCAAGCTGCTGTTGACCCTCCTCGCTTTTCAGCAGAGGACGAAAATTCAATCTGCATTTTACTGTTTTGAAAAGCATACGGAGCTGCTTTTCTTGACCCCTGTATATATCTTTCAGTCAATTGATGACTGCTTGCCAGTGAGTTCCAGTTGATGCGCGTTAGTGTGTATTGGCACGCATGCAGTTCCTCTTTTACAGCTACCCCAAAAGCCCCGGCGTTCCGCTTCATTAATATTCGCGTTCATGCATGCTCCTACTACCAGCCCCCGCCAGGTGATGTCTCTGGGAGGCTAAATTTTTCGTGAGTATGCGAGGAAGGCGTAATCCTTCCTCTGCTTGTGCCTATTTGCTTCTCTTCGGTTCGCATGCGGGCATGCCTCTATTGGCACGCGACTCCTAGGTGATGTACTAAAATTGTACAGCTTCTCTGGCCAAAAAATAGCTGTGTGCTGCTTCTGTGTATACAAGGCCACCCTCCCACAATAGCTACTCAGAGTGTGCATGCGTCTGCCTATCTACTTCCGTCTGTTTCTCGTTCAGGCATGCTTTCTCGGCAGGCGACACGCTAAGTGATGCCTCTAAAAGTGTACAGCTTGTGCGACTATGTGGATGAGAATTTGTGTCCTGCGCCCTTTTTCTTCTTTTTATACGGGCCCAGCCACCCACAACTTATAAGCAGAATCTGTGCGGAGCTTATGGCGACATCGCAGGTAGAGAATACGTCAGTGGACACAGGACAGTGCTAAGCCTGAGAACCGCATACAACTCTGCAGTTAGACAGGTGCTGGCATGGGACGGTCGGATCGCCTCACACCTGTAGGCCTGCGTCTGAAAGTAAAATACTATACACTCACGGGTGCGAACATACACACGTACAGAGGTCTGTTTGTCCTTGGGCATGAATATAGGTACATAGTCCTTTTGTGGTAGCGCAAATCGAGGCAGCGAATGATACCCCTTGGTATGCTGCTGCTGCTGCTGCTGGCTGAATGATGGTGTGCGCTTCGCTCACTGAAGGGCGACAACGTGATGTTCTCGTATAGATTTACGAGATACTGTGTGTAGACACAGACTCCTGTCTGACAGGCTTGTACATTCTTCTTTTCTGCGTAGACCAGCTTTCGTACACTAACAACCCTTTGTTTGCCCATAATTCGTTTGCGCTGCTGCAATACATGTGCACGAGTGATGTACATATATATATATATATATATGTATTTGTATATGTATGTGGTGTCTTCGCTCAGTTCCACTCCGCCTTATATACAG
>SJYA01008506.1:0-15947 GCA_006410615.1 Neotragus moschatus
CACTAGCGTCACCTCAAACCAGACACATACATCTAACTCCCCCACCCCAGGAAACCACCACGCATCTCAAATTAATTGGCTCTCATCTCGTAATCCCGCAGCACTCCCAAAACCTGCACCCCTGCCATCTGCCGGGGTCAGAATAATGCCCCCAAAGACGTCCGCGTGCAAACCCCCTAAATCTATCCTGTTAGGTCACACAGCCAAAGGGAATTAGGTTGAGGACAGAATCAAAGTTTCATGACTTTAAAACAGGGAGATGATCCTGGATTGAGGGGGGCCGGGCAACGTAGTCACAGGGTCTTTATTGTTGAAAGGGGGTCGGTGGGGGGTTGGAGCTGCTCGAGTGGGGGCTCTGAAGACGGCCGGGGCACGGACCGGGAAATGTGGGCTGTGTCAAGGTGGGTGCNACTTTAAAACAGGGAGATGATCCTGGATTGAGGGGGGCCGGGCAACGTAGTCACAGGGTCTTTATTGTTGAAAGGGGGTCGGTGGGGGGTTGGAGCTGCTCGAGTGGGGGCTCTGAAGACGGCCGGGGCACGGACCGGGAAATGTGGGCTGTGTCAAGGTGGGTGCGTGCAGACATGTGTGCTTGTGACAGCGGCCACTGGCCACACCTACACCCTCCCGGCAGCTGGGTCTCTCCACGCCTCTGAGACCGCGTTCCGTGGGGGCTGCCGCGTGAGCCAGCATATCAGGAGCTGGGCTGGGCTGGGGGCCGGGGGACAGGGGGCACCAAGACTGGGCCAGGCCGGCCCCTCCAGGCTATGTGACTTCAGGCAAGTCACCTTCCCCCTCTGGCCTGCTCTTTCCTCATCCACAGGTCTGGGGCAGCTCAGCGCCTGCCAGGCAACAGGACACAGCAGAGAGCTAAACCCCCAGCTCCCAGCCCAGGTCAAGCCCTGGGAAGGCTGGGCCCTCAGACCCGCGGCCCATATACCCCGGGGCAATGCTGGGCCTCAGACGTGGTGCCCTGAACCCGCAGCCTGGGATCTGTGCTCTGCCCTTTCCTCCGGAGACCGCCAAGGCAGGATGTGTCGGGGGTGCAGGAGCAGGGGTCCCCTGTCCATTCTGGGGCTCCACTCTGGGCCGGGTCAGTCAGTGGCTGGATGCTGTGATCACCCCGCCGGGCCCCCACGTCAGCCCCCGATCTCCTCTCCCTGCAACACTCTGCCTCTGATGCTGCCCTTGGGTTTTCCAAGAACTGCTTGTCTCCAGAACCGGCCTGGGAGGACACACGTAGGCCTGGAGGGCAGCGAGAGGGCGCTGACCCCTCGTCTTGTCTGCAGGCCCGGCCTATGCTCTCAGGGCCTGGGAAACGGTCACCCTCTCCCTGCTCTGGGGCCAGCGGCCTGTCCTCGGGGTCGCTGCTATTTCTGCCAAAGAGGAGAGTAATTATAGCTCAGCCTTTGCCAGCTGACCGAGCTCTGCAACCCGGCAGAGGGGCCCGGGGTGGGAACATAGACTGGCCAGAAGTTGGCCCCGCGAGCAGGCAGGCAGCAGCTCCAGACCGGAGCCGTGGGAGGCCAGGCAGGCGTAGCCCCGTTCACCCAAGCAACCCAGCGCCCACCTCTCCAGGGCATAGGAGGGGCGCTGCCAGCTGGGCCAGGACTGTGCTGGACGACTCCCGCTGGAGCAGCCACGGAGCCCGGCCCGCACTGCCCCTCACAGAGCTGGGAGGGAGCCAGGTGAGAGCCGCTCCGGGGAGCAGGGGACGCTCATTCCCATTTGGGAGTCAAGCTCAGGGTGGAGAGGCCCCAAGCTGGATGCAGGCGGGGACCCTGCTGAGGGCGGGCGGAGTGCACACTGGGGGCCTGCCCTGGGGCTGGGGGCCGCCCGTCTCCTTCACTAGGGCTGGGGGCTTGCAGGGCTCACCTGGGCACAGCCCCAGGCGAGCCAGGCGCTTGTGATGCCAGGAGCCCCGGCCCCTTTGGACCCTGTGCTTGCTCTGCCCAGCAGGGGTGGCGAGTGCCCTCAGTGACGTCCCAGCTCCCGGTGCTCTGAGCGCCTCCCCAGGGGCCAGGCCTGAGCTGAGGGCCCCGCTGGCCCTCCATCTCAGCTCCTGCTCGAGGCCAGGCCGTGCGTGGGCAAAGCCACTGTGCGGGGCCCTCCACACGCCGCCCACACCCCAGGTCAGGCCTTCTGAGGCACAGGACAGCTCGGGCATTCAGTAGGGACTGCGGCCTGGATGGCAGGGTGGGACCCTGACCCCTGCCAGCNCCTCCATCTCAGCTCCTGCTCGAGGCCAGGCCGTGCGTGGGCAAAGCCACTGTGCGGGGCCCTCCACACGCCGCCCACACCCCAGGTCAGGCCTTCTGAGGCACAGGACAGCTCGGGCATTCAGTAGGGACTGCGGCCTGGATGGCAGGGTGGGACCCTGACCCCTGCCAGCCCTCTAGTCTCAGGGGACTTGCTGAGGACCGAGCTCGGACGGAACAGATGCGGCCCTGGAGTCACTGGAGCCCAGGCCATGGCTTTTGGGAGTCCCCAGGGACACAACTGTTTTCTGAGTTGACCCAACCAGAGGGAATCCCCATCCCTCCCACCGTGCGCGTGGGGGCTCAGGACACAGCACTTATTTGGCACCTGCTGTGTGCAGGCACCCAGGGAGCATCAGCTCTCCAGCCTGACGTTAGCACTCTGGACAGTGAGCAGAACCCAGGGGCGGAACTCAGGGTGCGCGTGGTCAGGGTCTGGATGGTGGTCCCTGGGCCCCATCACTGGGGCACTCGAGGCCAAGGTTGGCTGCGCCCTGCTTCGGTCACACAGATGTCACCAGGGGCTGCTGCTGCCCCACGTCCTAAATGCACCCCAGAAACGTGCAGGCCAAGCGTCCCAGTGTGGAGGGGCCTCGGGGACCCCCGGCCAGCTCCCGCTGCCCGACTCCCCACTCCAGGTGGGGCCAGCGGCAGCGGGCAGCCCCAGGAAGTGAGGCCAGCCCACGGGGCTCCCCGGAGTCCTCCCCCAGCTCAATTTGGGGAGCTGCCAGGCGGAGAGCTGCCGGGGACGCTGGTCGGCCGGCCTCCCTGCTCCCACCCGCCCGCAGCGAGCTGGCGCAGGGGCGTCCACAGCCTCTGTGTCCTTCCCCAGCTCGGAAAAGGCACAGCCCATGGGGTCAGGCCCCTGAATTCAACCCGCCGCTCTGGGCGGGGTCAAATGCCACCAGGCCACCGGCCCCACAGCGACGGCCTCCTGGAGCAGGGCTGTCCAGAGGGCCGCTGGAGCCGCCACCCCGCAGTGTAAGAGAAGCTTCTCGGCTGCCCGCGAGCTGCCCCGGCTCCAGTTCCCTCTGCCAGAGGCTCTGATCGCCAGTGGACNCCGTTCACCCAAGCAACCCAGCGCCCACCTCTCCAGGGCATAGGAGAGGCGCTGCCAGCTGGGCCAGGACTGTGCTGGACGACTCCCGCTGGAGCAGCCACGGAGCCCAGCCCGCACTGCCCCTCACAGAGCTGGGAGGGAGCCAGGTGAGAGCCGCTCCGGGGAGCAGGGGACGCTCATTCCCATTTGGGAGTCAAGCTCAGGGTGGAGAGGCCCCAAGCTGGATGCAGGCGGGGACCCTGCTGAGGGCGGGCGGAGTGCACACTGGGGGCCTGCCCTGGGGCTGGGGGCCGCCCGTCTCCTTCACTAGGGCTGGGGGCTTGCAGGGCTCACCTGGGCACAGCCCCAGGCGAGCCAGGCGCTTGTGATGCCAGGAGCCCCGGCCCCTTTGGACCCTGTGCTTGCTCTGCCCAGCAGGGGTGGCGAGTGCCCTCAGTGACGTCCCAGCTCCCGGTGCTCTGAGCGCCTCCCCAGGGGCCAGGCCTGAGCTGAGGGCCCCGCTGACCCTCCATCTGAGCTCCTGCTTGAGGCCAGGCCATGCGTGGGCAAAGCCACTGTGTGGGGCCCTCCACACGCCGCCCACACCCCAGGTCAGGCCTTCTGAGGCACAGGACAGCTCGGGCATTCAGTAGGGACCGCGGCCTGGATGGCAGGGTGGGACCCTGACCCCTGCCAGTCCTCTGGTCTCAGGGGACTTGCTGAGGACCGAGCTCGGACGGAACAGATGCGTCCCTGGAGTCACTGGAGCCCAGGCCACGGCTTTTGGGAGTCCCCAGGGACACAACTCTTTTCTGAGTTGACCCAACCAGAGGGAATCCCGATCCCTCCCACCGTGCGCGTGGGGGCTCAGGACACAGCACTTATTTGGCACCTGCTGTGTGCAGGCACCCAGGGAGCATCAGCTCTCCAGCCTGACGTTAGCACTCTGGAGAGTGAGCAGAACCCAGGGGCGGAACTCAGGGTGCGCGTGGTCAGGGTCTGGATGGTGGTCCCTGGGCCCCATCACTGGGGCGCTCGAGGCCAAGGTTGGCTGCACCCTGCTTCGGTCACACAGATGTCACCAGGGGCTGCTGCTGCCCCACGTCCTAAATGCACCCCAGAAACGTGCAGGCCAAGCGTCCCAGTGTGGAGGGGCCTCGGGGACCCCCGGCCAGCTCCCGCTGCCCGACTCCCCACGCCAGGTGGGGCCAGCGGCAGCGGGCAGCCCCAGCAAGTGAGGCCAGCCCACGGGGCTCCCCGGAGTCCTCCCCCAGCTCAATTTGGGGAGCTGCCAGGCGGAGAGCTGCCGGGGACGCTGGTCGGCCGGCCTCCCTGCTCCCACCCGCCCGCAGCGAGCTGGCGCAGGGGCGTCCACAGCCTCTGTGTCCTTCCCCAGCTCGGAAAAGGCACAGCCCATGGGGTCAGGCCCCTGAATTCAACCCGCCGCTCTGGGCGGGGTCAAATGCCACCAGGCCACCGGCCCCACAGCGACGGCCTCCTGGAGCAGGGCTGTCCAGAGGGCCGCTGGAGCCGCCACCCCGCAGTGTAAGAGAAGCTTCTCGGCTGCCCGCGAGCTGCCCCGGCTCCAGTTCCCTCTGCCAGAGGCTCTGATCGCCAGTGGACTGTGGGTGCAAATGGGCAAGCTTGCCTCAGGTGCGGCAGCCAGGAGCCCAGGTGAGCCGGGCAGCAGCTGTGAGTGTGTGCGTGTCAGCGAGTGTGGAGACAAGTGTGTGACGTGTGTGTGCTGTGTCTTACGTGTATATGTGTGGTGTGCATACGTGTATGTGTGTACAAATGGGTATGGTATGTGTGGTATGAGTGCGTGTGTCTGAGTGTGTGTGTGTATGTGGTATGTATGGTGTGTGAGAATGGAGGTGTGTGTGTGTGTGTCTAGGTATGTGTGATGTGTACATGTGTGTGGGGTGTGTGTGTGTGGTGTGTGTATATAGTGTGTGAGTATGTAGGTGTGTGTGTACATGTGTGTGGTGTGTGTGTGGTGTGTGTGTACGTGTACACAGTGTGTGTGTGGGTATGTGTGTATGTGTACATGTGTGTGTACATGTGTGTACATGTGTGTGGTGTGTGTGAGAGAGTTGTGTGGTGTGTGTACGTGTACACAGTGTGTGAGTATGTAGGTGTATGTGTACATGTGTGTGGTATGTGTGTGAGCTGTGTGGTGTGTGTGTATGTACATAGTGTGAGTGTGTACGTGTGTGTGTGTGTACATGTGTGTGCTGTGTGTGTGACTTGTGTGGTGTGTGTATGTGTACACAGTGTGTGAGCTGGGGGACAAATGGGCTCAGCCTCTGGGGTGGGGTCCTGGCTGGCTTGGCTCTCCCGCCTCCGCTGGCTGGACACCCCTGGAGGTGGTGTCCCGAGGGACAGGACAGTGGGAAGGCCGGCTGAGGCACTGCCGGCTCGGGCTCAGGGCCCCTGAGGGCTGCAGGACCTGCCCAGCTTGGCCATCGCTTGAGCCCAGGGCCCTGCAGACAGCCAGGCACAGGGAGGCTTGGAGGGCGATGGAGCAACGGTGGGGTCAGAGCTGAGGAAGGGCCTCTGATGAGGACAGAGGCCAGCGGGCCGGGGGCAGGGCGGGGGCAGACAGAGGGTGCAGACCGCCTGGCCCGCAGGAGGCAGGAGCCCGGTGGGCCCGGGGCCCAGGGCTCGGCATTGTCTGAGGCCTTGAACCAGGCGAGAGCCGGCTGGCCCAGCCCACCCTGCCCCCCCAGAGGCCAGTGAGCAGGCAGGTCGGGGGACTGCTGTGAATANAGGGTGCAGACCGCCTGGCCCGCAGGAGGCAGGAGCCCGGTGGGCCCGGGGCCCAGGGCTCGGCATTGTCTGAGGCCTTGAACCAGGCGAGAGCCGGCTGGCCCAGCCCACCCTGCCCCCCCAGAGGCCAGTGAGCAGGCAGGTCGGGGGACTGCTGTGAATACTGTCGCTGGCTCCCAAACATGTCAGGTCACGGGGGGAGGGTGCTGGGCCAGAGCCCACAGGCCGTCGGGGGGTGGGGGTCCTGGGCGTGCAGCCCTGGCCAGACCCCTTCTCCTGGGGAGCAGGCAGAACCTTGAGGAGCCCCGCTCGGCCCGCTCAGGACCCCCAGGGCTGGACCAGGAGCCCTGGGGTGCCCAGGGCAGGTCCCAGCCCAGGGAAGGACACGGTGCCCCCGCAGTGGCCTAGCAGGCCGTGCTGCCCCGGCGGGGGGCGGGGGGGGCAGCGGGTGACGCTCTGCAGGCCCAGAGCTATTTCCACCCTTATCACACATCTGTCCCGGGCGGCCTCGGAGAAGGACACTCATGTTACACGCCGTCCCTGCCGGAGGCCCCGAGGCCTACCCGCCCCCACAAGGGCGTCCACCCCGGGGCGGAGAGGGCCTGCGGGCAGGTGGGAGGCAGAACCAAGAGCAGCCTCACACGCTGGGCAGACCAGAGCCACGCCTTCCTCCGAGTTCCTGGGGGGGGAGACTGAGGCCCAGCCCCTCGGCTTGACCAAGGCCACTGAGCCTAAGAAGGGCGGAGCCAGCACTCAGGCCAGTCCTGGGGGCCGAGAGGCCCCGGTTCCGCTGGGGAGGGGCTCAGGGGGCCCTTTAACAGAAGCTGGAGCCTGGGTGAGGCTGTGGGTGCGGCTGAAGGCCGGTGGGAGCAAGAGAGGCCCGGGGCTCCTGAGAGACGGCGGGCGGGGGCCCCACGGGGAGCTCCCCCTGCACACGGGCTCCGAGCTGGGCTTGGTTGCTCCCGCTCCCTGAGAGCTGACCCAGGCTGACTGGCTGTGAGCCCAGGCGGGTCCCAGTCACCCCTGCGCGCTGGCAAGAGCTGCCACGCTCACCCCGACCAGAGCTGCGGGGCGTTTCCAGCTGAGGAACGGGAGGCTCCGAGGGGTTCAGGGGCTTGCCAAGGTCACACAAGGTCACAGGCGGCGCAGGATGGGGCTGAGTGAGGCTGCCCACCTCAGAGGCTCGGCGCTGCCAGGGACACTCACCGCATTGCACGTTCACAGCCAGTCACGGCACACGCACGTGTGCAGGCACACTCGCACACTCACACATGCGCACCGGCACGTGTGTGCACAGACGGAAGGCACACGCACTGATATCCTCACACGTGCCCCACACACGTGTGCACTGCACGCACAGGTGAACACGGTCGCGCACAGCTGTACACACGCTTGCCCGACATATGCAGGCACACCTGTGCACACACACACACACACGTGTGCACAGCACTTACACATGTGCACCTACGGGCATCCACACGGGCACACTCACCAAAGGGCTCACACGGGTGTGCGCACATCCACACGTCCCACCACCCCCGGCCTGGGGGCAGGGCGCTGGGAACCCCAGTAGGGGTTCAACCACTGGGCCGCTGGCAGAGCCCTGGCCCCCCAGGGCCTCCTCGAGAACAAGCCTCCCCCCCACCCCTCCGCCCCCGTGACCCTGTTTGCAATAAAAAGCTAACAGAGGAGAAAATTGCTCCCTTTTCAAGTAACTGAATGGCCAGGCTGTTGTCTCCCAGATGGAGAGAGCCGTTCCCCAAACCAGGCCCCCCGGCACTCCTCCCCGACCCGGCAGCTCCCACCTCACTCAGCCCCACCTCCACCCCTGGGGGCGGGGTCCTTGGAGGATGGGTGGAAGCCAGGACAACCTCATAAAGCAGGAACATCTGCCCCCATCGAGAGGGAGCAGGGAGCCCCGCCCAGGAAGAGCGGGACCCCGGCAGAGCCTGGGGCTGGGGATGGCAGGGGGAAGCTCCCACGCCACCGGCTCTTGTCATCCGTGGGGACGGGACACAGAGGGCCTGGCCACACCCCCGGCACCCACTTGGCTGCACAGGTTCAAAGCAGGCCTGGGGCTGCCTGGCTTCACCCACACGGGACTGGGGGAGGCCTCAGAAGTCAAGGGCCCTTCAAAGGACGGGAAAGGAAATTCACACCAGACAGACTTCACTCAGAGGCTCCCAGAGGGGGCAGTACCGCCTTACACTTGGTACATGAGCAATCTAAAAACCAGGGAGAAAGAGAGCGAGGGACAAGAAGACAGAGGGAAAGACAGAGTCTGGGTGGGCCTGAGGGGTGGGCCCAGCAGCCCCAGCCCCCATGAGCACAGAGAAGACTTTCCCAGCCCCCACGAAGCCCTGCTGAAGCCCAGCCCTGGATGCCGGCTTTCAGCCTGGCGCATCCCCAGGAAGGAAGCAGCAGCGATGTTTACTGCAGTCTTATCTGTGGCCTCAAAAAAGTTGCGAGAGGCAACAGTCAAATGCAAACCTCCCGAACATCCCCACCAAGGAAGGAGGGCAGTCCTCAGTCACAGGGTCGGCCCTGTGGATATTACGCGGCCTTAAAGCTGCTGATTCAGAAGACGGCAGCAGGGGAGCCCGCTGACCGCGCGGTTCTGAGCAAGCGAGGTTCCTCCACGCCGGGAGCTGGTCGAAGGGAGGCTGAGGGGCGGGGGATGCCAGCTCAGCTTCTGGAAGAATCTCTCCCCCTTTCACTTTATTCCTGCACGTGTACCCTGGGTGATAATAACGTCTGTGCTTATCTCAGGACCATGTCCCGGTAAATGAAGACGGCAGCGCGTGCCTTGAGCCCCGACTCCCAGCCAGTGACTCCACATCAGACCAGGAAGGATGAGGAGGCGGCTGCAGGCTCACCAATGCCCAGGGCGGGGAGGGTGCGGCAGGGCCCGGGGCGGGCGCTGCTCTCGGGGGACCCAGGGGCCCGTGCACCTGGTCCAAGAGCTGGGCCTTCGCGGGAGGCGGGGAGAGGAAGCAGAGGGAGGGGTGGGCTCTGCCCCAGGAACCCCAGGGGAGAGGGCTGGGTTGGGAGACCCAGGAGGCCTGGACCCCCGCCCGCCCAGGGGTCCCCCTGCCAATGCCCGGAGGAGGTAGCAGGCGTGCTGGCGAGGCTGCCAGTCTTCTCCAGCCTCCGGGAAGGCAGACGGGAGGGACTCACTTCCCTCTACTTCCCACCCCCCAGGAAGGCAGAAAGGGCCCCGCTTCAATCCTGAGACGAAGCCCACAGGAGTGCTGCAGCCGTGGGGATGAGCCGCGGAGGACCGCGAGACACGTGCGGTTCCGAGAGCCCCTGGAGGTGGCCGTCCACTGTAAGAGAGGAGGCAAGCGGGCCGTGGCAGGGCGGGCGGGGGGCCATCGCCCGGGACCTCGTGGAGGGCCATCTGCAGGGACCGTAGTCACGGCCCTGGCCTCACAGTAAAACCCAGGCCTGTGGGGTCGGTCAGGACTGAGTGGCCGCCAGGAAAACTAGAAGCAGAGCCGCCCGGGCCAGCCCTGTCTTCTTGAGGAAAGGCCAGAGGGCAGGGCTCCCCGCGCCCGCCCACTCTCCCCTCCTGCGTGCCGAAGCTCCTCCCTGCCCCCACCCTTCACTGCCCTCCTCCCCAGTCCTCCCCACTCCTGCCCAGCTCCCCAGGGCCGCCCCAGGCCCGCTCTGTACCCCTGCCCAGCTCACTCCTACTCCAGCCCTGCCCGTGGGCCACAGCCCTGTGTCAGCTAGTGATGCCTTGTGACGAGTACCACAGACGTAGCCGCTTAAGCAACCCGAGCTGACGATCTCAGCGGCCCCGTGGGTCGGGGCCCCGGGCACGGCCACGGCAGCCCTCCCTCAGGGAGGTGGCCATCAGGGAGTCAGCCGGCACCGGGCCTCAGCCGGGGCCCAGGGCCCTGGTGCAAGCACACGGGGGTCAGTACAGAATTCACATCCTCCAAGCT
The DNA here is from genome assembly GCA_006410615.1 of Neotragus moschatus. Classification (NCBI taxonomy): domain Eukaryota; kingdom Metazoa; phylum Chordata; class Mammalia; order Artiodactyla; family Bovidae; genus Neotragus; species Neotragus moschatus. The sequence goes on from SJYA01008506.1 coordinate 10,017, forward strand.
CCGCCTCCACGGGCAGCAGCGGAGCCTCTCCCTGACCTCCAGACCCTCTGCCTGGAGAGCTCGTCCGACGGGGCCAGGCCCACCCAAGACCCTGTCTCTTGACTCAGTGCCCCGTGGGGATTCCCGTCGGAGCTGCGGGACCCTGGCCCCTCTGCCGTGTCCTGCTGGAGGAAGCGCGTCACAGGCCCCCACGCTAAGCAGGGGGGACCACACAAAGGCAGGGGCCTGGGGCAGGGTGGGGGCATCTTAGACGCTGCTGCCATGGCCCCTAAGGACAGGACTCCGAGTCCTGCCGAGCTGCGAGTGCAGCTTGCTGCCCCGACACATGTCAGCGTCTCCTGTGAAGGCCGGTGGTAACCAGCGGGAGAGGCCTCCAGCAGGGCCCCTGCCCCAACACTCAGCTGCCCCTCCCTCCCAGATTGGCCCCACCCCCAGGAGCTCCCAATACCCCAAAGCAGAGACCCTCAGACGGGGAGTCAGGGCCCGGGCAGCATTGGCGTGGGGCCCCCAGTGAGCCGAGCCGGATGGATAGGAGGCCAGGCGTCCAGCCACCCTCGCCCCAGGACCCCTGCAGATGCCACACACACCCCTCCCCCGGGACCCCCAGGAGGTGCCCAGCATCTGCAAGCTGAAACCTGAAGCCTAAGGGGCTGGATGGGACCCCGGGGGGCACTGGCAGAGTGGCCAGGCAGGGGGTGGACCACCCAGCCAGGTCAGGACCCGCGGGAGCTCGTCTCCATCGGCAAAGCTGGGAGCTCTGTCTGACCTGGTCAGACACAGGGTCCTCAGGAGGGCGGCTGGCGGGGCAAGCCCTGGGGGAGCCTGGCTGGTGGAGTGGGTGCACTTCTGAGAGGGGAGGCCCCTCCCTGCCCAAGCCCACTCTCACTCTCCTCCGCAGACATCGCCTGCAGGGAGCCCACCGCCACTGCCCAGGGTAAGTTCAGAGCCTTCACCCTCAACCCCCAGAGGCCCTGCCCCCACGGCTCCAGCACCCCCGACCCTGGCGGGGCCCCACCCTCAACTGGAGTCCCTGACAGATGCAGGTGGGCAGCAGCTCCCCAGGGCTACCCGCTGCCCCTCACTGCCCCCTGTGGGAGGGCACAGGGCGGGGAGCCCACAACAGGCCCCCATTGCAAGGAGCCCACTGGCCAGAGAGGGACAGGGAGACCCAGGCCCCCCGAGGATCCTGGGGGTCACTGAGGTGCCAGCCCCTGGGGGAGCCCTGCAGTGTCTGCACCGGCCCCCGCAGGGAAGAGGGCACCCGCGGGGTCCTCGCCGGGGCTGGGGTCAGGCCTGCCGGCCATGCTAACCTGCCCCCTCGGCCCGCAGCGCCCAGCCGGCCACGGCCCCGCAGCGGCTCCCTGCTCCTGCGGCTGACGACCTGCGTCCTGCTGGCGCTGGCACTGGGTGTGTGCTGCGGCCAGGCCAGGCCCGTGGCCGGGGCCCTGGAGGACCTCCGGGCCCGGCTGCTCGCCGCCCTCCTGCGCCTGCGGCTGGTGGCCCTGGACTGCTGGCGCTGTCTGCTACAGCTCTGATGGCGCCGCCCGCCGCCCGGGGCCCGGGGTGGCCACTGGGAGGGCTTCTTCAAACAAGAGTGTCTCCACTGAAACCCGGGCTCCCACGGGTTCCAGCCCCTGGGGCTACCCTTCAGGTGCCCTCTCACCCCGGCAGGGACTCTCGGTGACCTTGGGCTGGGCCTGGAAGCGTCTGCTTGGAGCCCCTGGAGCCAGGGGCACCCTCCCTCTTTCCGGGGCACCCAGAGAAGGAAAGGAAACTGGGCTTTGCTGCTTGGGGACTTGCAGCCCAGACCCCAAAACTGGGAGAGGTGGCTTGGGAGTGCGCTCTCTCCTGCAATCACGTGAGGGGGGCCCAGCACCCCAGCTTATCTGCCACCAGTGCTGGGCCCCCTGCCTGGGGAGCTCCGCTTGTCCGGGGCATGTGCGCCACCTGGCACCTCCGAAGCTGCCGGCCTGGGGGCAGCAGAGAGGGGACGGGAGGGCTGAGAGGCAGGGTCGCCGCCCTCGGGATGCGGCCCTCTGGGCCTGGGTCCCAACGGCCACGGCGTGGGCTTTGTGGAGCCCGGGAGCCCCGTGCAGTCTAGCCCATTCAGCCAGACTGAGAGGGCCCTGCGGAGATAGACCCTGGGTCCCCTCAGATGCAGGGAGGGAGAAGGGCCTGAGCAGAGCAGGGAGGCCCCACCGGGGAAGAAGCCCCCCACAGCCTGAAGACGGGCGTCCGTACGCCGCCTGGGCTCCTGCCGTCTGCCTCCATGGGTTAAGTGGGTGACGCCGGTTTTCTGTTGAAACACTGCCACCTCTTTCCTCCCGGAGACATTGGCCCCAAGGAGGGAAGTCGGGACCGGTTTGCTGTGGATTCACTGCGGCAGCCGCTGCCGAGCTTGGGGTGCTGTGCAAGCCGGCCCCCCAGGGATTCAGAGGCCGGGGCACCTGTCTCCAAGGTCCCTTCAGGCTTCAGAACTCAGGGAGCCCTGAGCCAGGAGCCCAGTGGACAGAGGCCCGCCTCTGGGGGCAGCGGCCCTTGGGGACCCTCCAGCATCACAGCTGCCAACCTCACGGATACCTGCCGCCCCCTGCATCCACACATCCCCTGAAGAGGACGGGCAGGCTAAGTGGCAGACCCGAACCCACAGGGCTCAGCCCCACCAGCCCTGAGCCCGTTGTGAGGGGAGCACCCTGGGGCGCCGGCTTCTCCGACACCCCTCCTCACGGCCACCGCTCTCAGCTCAGGGCTTCTGCATAGACTCGCTCAGCTCCGGAGGGTCTGCAAGACCTGCACCTCCACTGCTTCTGGGAAAGAATCGCTCAAGGTGCACCCGAGAACGCTGAGAATTCTGAAACACGAAATGCACCCTCACACCCGAGCAGTGACGGGAAGCAGAACAGAACCCACGAGGAAACGTGCAGATGGAGATTGCAGCCGCGGGGGGGGGCTCCCGGGTCCCAGCAAGTCTGCGAAACTCCAGGAGCAAACACAGAAGGCAGTGTTTTCAGTCTCAAACTGAAAGCAGACAGAACAATAGAAACAAAGGCAGACTGAAGAGGCAGAAAAGATGGTTAAAGAGATGCCTAACGTTTGTCCACATTAGAGGCTCAGGTATTTTTGTTTTTATTTTGACTTGAGAAATAAATACATGTGCGTTGAAGACCCTTCGCTTTGAGTTAAGCTGGAGTGGAATTAAAATAGGACGTCCATTGTCACAGCACTGGGGAGAAGCAGGCATTGAGGAGGCGACAGGGCAGACCCTCCTCAGGGGCCCCGGGGCACGGCTGGCCCCTCCAGCCCCAGGGCCATTCCTGGCTCGCTGCTGGGCCACCGGCTCCTGTCCCAGGACACCCTCTCCGAGGCCAGCCGTGCCTTTCCCGGGAGCCCCCAGGGTGGGAAGTCTGGGGCTGCCAGAGCAGCTGGCCCACGACAGCCTGCGTGTCAGCGACCGTTCCGCTCTGCACGTGGCCCTGTAAGCACAGGTCTCTGCTGGTCTGACCGGAGGGCTGCCCAGACCGGCTCCAGGCCATCCACAAGTGCCCGGGCACACCCACACCTGCAGCAGAGCCTCTGGTCCAGAAGCCCAGAGCCAGGGCCTGCTCCGCCCTCCGGGCCCAGAGGGCTGCCGCCTGCTGGGGGACAAGGCAGACCCACCCCCTTCTGCGCAGAACAGACCAGGAGCTCTCAGGTACCAGTGGACTGGGCAGGCAGATCCCCTTGGGGGCCTCAGGTTCGTCAAAACCCCTCCCCAAGGTCCCTGCTCCTCTGGCCAGAACCCCCGCCAGGCCAAGGGCCAGATCATCTAAGATGCCAGGAGCCTCCACCACCTGTGCCCAGAGCCCCTCTCCCGAAAGGTGCCAGCTGAGCGCTTCATGACAGGGGACGTGCACCTTGCTTCCCAGGGCCAGGCTGCCTGCTGTGCGGGGCCCCTAGACCCAGGCCCAGATCCACGGCCTCGGACGCCCCCGGGCCCCTCCTTTCAGGGAGATGGAGCCACTGCAAACAGGCACGCAGGCCAGACCTGCCTCCCGAGCTGGGAGCCCTGAGTGGCGTCCACAGCCAGGCAGCCCAGGCAGCTCAGCGCTGAATCCCGGGCCCCAGGGCCCCCAGCTCCTCCGCCCGCCGCCACGGAAGCGGGACGCACCCCCGGGGCCCCCTGAGATGGGAAAGCGGCCCCTCCTCTGGGGCACGGGGGCCCTGGGGATGGGGGTGCAGACAGCCGCCCACTCTGGTCTCCACACTCACACGCACGCTTGCACACACACTTGCGCACGGGCACGCTCGTGTGCACACAACACACACACTCACACTTCGCCATGCAGGCTCACGTGCGCACTCACGCATGCTCGCACACACTGGCCACGTGCACACACACGTCCACACCCTCACACGCCTCACATGCACTCACACGCCTGCGGTGGCACCTGGCCCCTCTCCCCTGCAAGACGTCACCCCCACATCCGGAGCCCACGTCTCCACCCCACAAGCACAGGCCCAGCCCACAGGGGGGCCCCTGGGGCCTCCCCAAGCCAGGCCCCCAGGAAGTCTGCACCACCGCTGTGGCCTGACTCCAGGCCGACCCACCACCCTGTGCTTTCCCAGGGGCTCTGGAGCGGGAGTGGAGGGGCTCTTAGTCCTGGGGGCTGCCTGGGCGAGGGACTCCTTCCCACACGCAGCGCTTGGCCCGCAGGTGGCGGGCTCCTCATCCCCTGCACAGTTCAGGAACGGGTGACGAGAGTGACATGTGGCCATATCGGGCTGCTGGGTCACACCAGGGTCACAGGCTGCTTCCATGGGACCTGGCAGGAGGTCACACAGATGACGTCCAGCCGAGGCCCACAGGGAGGCGTGACCACAGCAAGCCCACTGGCCAGGGGCCTCCGCAAGGCTCACCCCCGGGATGGGCAGAGGCCCCTGCATGGAGCCTGGGGAAGGCCCTCCCGGCCCAGGCTGAGGGCAGCCCCACCTCCGCTGGCTGCCAGGCCGGTCTGGGGTGGGAACCAGGTGCCCAGTGAGGGGGTCGCTCAGCACTGCACACAGAGCCGAGGGGAGGCATGCAAGGCGTGGGGGCTGGGCAGAGCCAGGGCCGCGGCCCGGGGCAGCACGTGCCCCCCAGCCCGGGTGGGGCCCGGCCAGGCCTAGATGACGGCGCTCTTCTCATCCTGGAAGGCGGCGCGGGGGGTGGGCCGGGCCAGCAGCAACTCCTTCTCGTGGACCAGGTTGTCCAGCAGGTCCTCCTGGCGGTAGTTGTGGTAGACTTTCAGGAAGGCCAAGACGGTGACGGCCAGCCAGGCCAGCCACGAGGCCCAGAGGCCGAACTGCAGGGGCGGAGAGCACGTCAGGGGGCTGGCCAGGCCCAGGGGACACTGCCAGGGGCAACCGCCCCGCCCCCGGGGCCAGACAGGATGGGGGCGTCGCCCCCGGCGTCTGGTAGCCCTCTTGGCCGCAAGCCATGCCCTTGCCTCGGGAACACGGCCCATCCTCACGTCCAGGTAGGGCCCCCGGGGCGGGGGGCGGGTACTGGGCCCGCTTAGCTCCAAGCAGAGCTCATTTCATCTCTAAGGGAGCCTCTTCCAATCACTGGAACAAATTGACCTTTATCTGCTGTTGCCAAACAGTTGGAGGGGAAACAATTTAATCAGAAGCAGGCTCGAGGCGCAATTAAACTGGCTCAGTGGAAGGTGTTTGTCATCACTCAGCCCGCACCTTCCTTATCTAAACGGCACAAACTCAGGCAGGAACGTTTCCCACTAAATTTACATGAAGGTGTCTCTGGCAGGCTCAGCTCATCTCAGCTGGGCCTACCGATGTCCAGCCCCCCAACCTCCACCCAGAGGGCTCCTCACTATGGAAAGGATCCTCAGGCCGGCCACTGGCCAATGCAGGACCAGAAGCGGACCTGGAGGCTGGTGGAACCTGCCCAAAGCC
>SJYA01008507.1:0-16380 GCA_006410615.1 Neotragus moschatus
GTGGTATCAAGATTGCAACCTCTGCATTGCAAAGTGGGTCCTTAACCAGTGGACCACCAGGGAGGTCCCCAGACTTGTTCTTTTTACAGAGAAGAGTGAATAAATCTAGGAAGAAGCCGGTGCGTGAAGCAAGCGGGGTGGTGGTGACGGAACCATAGATCTCCAATGTTCTACCCGGAGGCCAGCCTTTTTTTAGGAGGGGCGGTGAAGGTGGGGCTGTTTTTCTGGGAGAGGCTGTCTGTTGGCACTGAAGGATGGGCCGAAGTTCACAGGCCAGGGGAAGGAGACTCTTAACCCAAGTACATTTAACCACCATTTTGTTCAGATGGATTAGAGGGCAGAAGCAGAGCAGCTAGCCCTTCAGGAGGCAAAGGAAGGAAATTTACAGAGTCTGTGTCTGGCTGCTGCACAGAAACAAGGGGAGTGTCTTGGAGGCAACTTATTAAGTTGTATGGAGAGGGGTGCTTTTTGTAGTAAGATGCTTCCAGGGACACAAAAGGACTATGGCAGGAGCAGTATTCCTTGAACCTTTGCTGTTTCCCAGGAGCACGTGGCTCAGGTAAATTTCCACCTGGCTGTGTTAAAAAGCATCACTCTATTTAAGTCTGTGAGTCTGTTTCTGCTTGTAAATAAGTTCATTTTTATGATTTTATTTGATGCCACATATAAGTGATATCATATGCTATTTTGCTTTTTCTGTCTGACTTCATTCAGTATGAAGTGATCACTGCGCGCGCGCGCGTGCGCACACACACACACACCCCACATCTTCCTTATCTCTTCCTCTCCTGATGGACACTTAGGTTGCTTCCAAGTCTTGGCTATTGTAAATAGTGCTGCTATGAACACAGTGGTGCTTGTATCCTTTCAGACCATGTTTTTCTCTAGATATATGCACAAGAGTGGGATTTCAGGGTTAACTTTGCTGACAAAGGTCTGCATAGTCAAAGCTATGGTTTTTTTCAGTAGTCAAGTACAGTGAAAGTTGGACCATCAAGAAGTCTGAGCGTCAAAGAATTGATGTTTTTGAACTGTGGTGTTGGAGAAGACTCTTGAGAGTCCCTTGGACTGCAAGGAGATCAAACCAGTCAATCCTAAAGGAAATAAAATCTGAATATTCATTAGAAGGACTGATGCTGAAGCTGAAACTCCAATACTTTGGCCACCTGATGCAAAGAGCTGACTCCTTGGAAAAAACCCTGATGTTGGGAAAGATTGAAGGCAGGAGTAGAAGGGGACAACAGAGGATGAGATGGTTGGATGGCATCACTGACTCATAGACATGAGTTTGAGCAAACTCAGACTTGAGTTGGTGATGGAGAGGGAGGACTGGTGTGCTGCAGTCCATGGGGTTGCAAAAAATCGGACATGACTGAGAGACTGAACTAAAATGAACTGATGGTACCTCTATTTTTAGCTTTTTAAGGAAAGANTCGGACATGACTGAGAGACTGAACTAAAATGAACTGATGGTACCTCTATTTTTAGCTTTTTAAGGAAAGAGTTTGGATTGACATGTACACACTATTACAATTAAAATGGATAACCGACAAGGACTTACTGTATAGCACAAGCAACTCTGCTCAATACTATGTAACAACCTAAATGGGAAAAGAATTTGAAAAAGAATAGATACATGTATATATTGGGAAGATCCCCTGGAGAAGGAAATGGCAACCCACTCCAGTATCCTTGCTGGAAAATCTCATGGACAGAGGGGCCTGGAGGGCTGCAGTCCATGGGGTCACAAAGAGGGGGCACGACTGAGCGACTAACACTTATATATAATTGAATCCTTTGTTGTATACAGCAGTGTTAATCAACGACACTCCAACATAAAATAAACAGTTAAGAAAGGGTGAATTATAAAAAGACTATCATTCTATTTATATGCATTTCTGAAAAGGCAAAACTAAGCTGCTTAGTAGATGGGTGGTTGCTGGCCAATGTTTTATGACTGTAAAAGGCCATAAGGAAACTTCCGAGGTGACAGAAACATTCAAAGTCTTGATTGTGGTGACGACTGCCCTGCATATACATTTTCTCAAATTTGTGAAGCTATAGACTTAAAGTGGGTGCATTTGATTGCATGTCGCTCTATCTCAATAAGACTGATTTTCAAACCTATGAGAGAGTTCAACCATAAGTTAGATCATAGTGGTCATGAGCTCAGCCACAGACACCAGGCATCATTTGTGAGCTGTTAGTTGGACGCTGGTCAATTGCTAATCCTCACTGAGTATCATTTCATCCCGTAATGTCCACCTCCTGCGATGGCTTAGATGTTCAAAAACATCCACTTACAAAGAACTCAACCATAGTGTGTGTTATTTCTTTTGCAATCGTTAACTCTTCCCTTCAGCCGTGTCTCCCAGGCGATGAGATGCAACAGAGAGAGAATAAGATTTCAAGGCAGTGTGTCTGGGCTGGAGGTTCTTGACTTTCAGTGTTTTCAGCTGTAAAACAGGGAAATAGAATAATCTCAGCTCAGCTATACTGCAGTACGGTTATGAAAATCAACTGTGAATGTACATAAAAAGCTAAAGCATTATCACAAGTGCAAAGAAGCCAGTAAATGGAATTTTTTTTGCTTCTTTATGCCTCTGCATTTTCTAGTTTCTTTTTCACCAAAAAGATGAGTTATCCTTATAATCAGGAAAAAACTGTAATTTCCATTTCAGAAAAAGTTGCTGTAGCCCTCGAATAAGTACCTAGATATTTATCTGAAAAAATAGGTATATAAGAAGAAGTGATTAGTTTATCATCTAAGGAGGTCACTTTTGGAAGTGGCAGAGGGTGCTATCGCTAATTGTGGTCAACGTTGTTGTTCAGTCACCAACTTGTGCCCTAGTCTTTGCTACCCTGTGGACTGCAGCACACCAGGCTCTCCGGTTCTTCACTATCTCTTGGACTTTGCTCAGATTCATGTCCATTGAATCATTGCTACTATCTAACCATCTCCTCTTCTGCCACCCTCTTCTCCTTTTGCCTTTAACCTTTCCCAGCATCAGAGTCTTTTTCCAAGGAGTCATCTCTTCACATCAAGTGGTCAAAGTATTGGAGTTTCAGCTTCAGCATCAGTCCTTCTAATGAATATTCAGTGTTGATTTCACTTAGGATTGACTGGTTTGATCTCCTTGCAGTCCAATCAAGAGTCTTCTCCAGTACCACAATTTGAAAGCATCAATTCTTAAGTGCTCAGACTTCTTGGTGGTCCAGCTCTCACATCTGTACTTGACTACTACAAAAATCATAGCTTTGACTGTACAGATCTTTGTTGCTAAAGTGATGTTTCTGCTTTTTAACACACTGTTTAGGTTTGTCATAGCTTTTCTTCCAAGGAGCAAGTGTCTTTTAATTTCATGACTTCAGTCACCATCCACAGTGATTTGGGAGACCAAGAAAGTAAAATCTGTCACCGTTTCCACCTTTCCCATCCATTTGCCATGAAGTGATGGGAGTAGATGTCATGATCATTGTTTTTTTGTGTGTGTTGAGTTTCAAGCCAACTTTTTCACTGTCCTCTTTCACCCTCTTCAAGAGACTATTCAGTTCCTCTTCACCTTCTGCCATTAGAGTGGTTCAATTCAGTTCAGTTCAGTTCAGTCGCTCTGTCGTATCCGACTCTTTGCGACTCCATGAACTGCAGCACGCCAGGCCTCCCTGTCCATCACCAACTCCCGGAGTTCACTCAAACTCATGTCCATTGAGTCGGTGATGCCATCCAACCAGCTCATCCTCTGTCGTCCCCTTCTCCTTCTGCCCCCCATCCCTCCCAGCATCAGAGTCTTTTCCAATGAGTCAACTTTTCGCATGAGGTGGCCAAAGTACTGGAGCTTCAGCTTTAGCATCATTCCTTCCAAAGAAATCCCAGGGCCGATCTCCTTCAGAGTGGACTGGCTGGATCTCCTTGCAGTTATCATTTGTTTATCTGAGGTTGTTAATATTTCTCTTGGCAATCTTGATTCAAGCTTGTGATTTATCCAGTCCAGCATTTCACATGATGGGCTTTGTATATAAATTAAATATCACTGATTATACCAGGACAACTTGCATAAACTGGGACCATCTAGAGAAAAGTAAGACATTTGTTCATCTACATGTATAAGTCATCTATATATCAAGAGCATTTAAGCAGATATTCACTCACAAATGTCTCTAAAAATCAATAATGCACCACTTGAATGTGCTTCTTATTTATTTGCTGGTTTACTCTTCTTTCCCCCAGTTTTCTTGAGAAACAAATGACATACACACTGTACAAGTTTAAGGCATACAGCTTGATGGTTTGATTTACATACTATACTGTAAAATGATTATTGCAGAAAGTTTACTCAGCATTCATCTTCTCATACAGAAACCATATAAAGAAAAGAAAAAAAAAAGAGAAAGTTCTCCTTATGATAAGAACCCTTAGGATCTGTCTATGTAGCCATCTTGTAGATTCCATCCCAAGTACTTGTCTGTCTGGTAACTGGAAGTCAGTATCTTTTGACCAAAATCCTCCAATTTTTCCTTCCCCCACCTTCTGCCTCAGGTAACCACGTTTGATCTTTTTTTAATCTATGTATTTTGTTCTTTTTATATATTTCACATGTAAATTAAATAATTTAATGTTTGTGTTTCTCGGTCTGATTTGTTTTGCTTAACATATTGCCTTCAAGATCCATCCATATTGCTGCAAACAGTAGGATTTCTTCACTTGTTATGGATGGATAATATTTCACCGTGTTTGTTTTCTCCCAGCTTCTTTATCCATTCTTTCATCAATAGGCACTTGGTTTGTTTCCACGTCTCGGATACTGTAAGCAATGCTGCCATGAATGTGATGGGGGACAGATATCAAGTTAGTGTTTTTTGTTTCAGAAATGAAATTGTTGAATCCTATGGAGGTTTCCCTTGTGGCTCAGCTGGTAAAGAATCTGCCTGCAATGCTGGAGACCTGGGTTTGATCCCTGGGTTGGGAAGATCCCCTGGAGAAGGGAAAAGCTACCCACTCCAGTATTCTGGCCTGGAGAATTCCATAAACGGTATGGTCCATGGGGTTGCAAAGAGTCAGACACGACTGAGAGAATTTCACTTTCACTTTTCTTTCACGATAATTCTGCTTTTAATTTTTGATGTCTCTCCGTATTGTTTCCCATAATGGCCACACCAACTTGCAGTCCCACCAACAGTGCACAGGATTCCCTTTTGTCCACATCCATGCCAGCATTTGTTATCTCCTGTTGTTTTAGTAATAGCCATGCTGGAGATGTAACAGATGCAGATTCAGTCCCTGAGTTGGGAAGATCCCCTGGAGGAGTGCATGTCAACCCACTCCAGTATCCTTGCCTGGAGAATTCCATGAACAGAGGAGCCTGGTGGAGCAAAGAGTCAGACATGACTGAAGCAACTTAGCATGCATGCATTAGGCCTGAGGTGATAGATCACTGAGGCTTTATAGTCCATTTCCTTAATGACTGTGAGATAAAGCATCTGCCTACAATGCAGGAGACCCGGGTTCGATCCCTGGGTCCGGAAAAACCTCTGGAGAAGGAAATGGCAACTCACTCCAGTACTCTTGCCTGGAAAATCCCATGGACAGAGGAGCGTGGTAGGCTACAGTTCGTGGGGTTGCAAAGAGTTGGACATGACTGAGCAACTTCACTTTCACTTTGAAAAATGATCATTTCCCAACATTAAAAGTTGGTTTTTTTTTGTTGTTGTTGTTGTTACTGAGTTGTATGAGCACTTTATATATTTTGGATATTACCCCTTATCAGTATATGACTTGTAAATAGTTTTCTCCCATTCCATATACTGTCTTTTCACTTTTTTAGTTTGATATAGTTCCGCTTGTTTATTTTCTATTTTATTACTGGTGGTTTAGATGTCATATTAAAAAATTCATTGTCAAGGCTCATGTAAAGGAGCTTTTTTATTCTTGTTTTTTCTTCTAGGAGTCTCATGTTTTCAGGTCTAACATGTAAGCCTTTAATCTATTTTGAGTTCACTTTTGTGAGTGGTGTAAGATAGGGTTTCTAGTTTTATTCTTTTACGTGAGAATATCCAATGATCCCAGAACATTTTTTCAAAAGGACTGTCTTTTCTCCTTTGCAGATTCTTGGCTCTTTAGTCGAGAATTAGTTGACCATATATGCTTTGGTTTACTTCTTGGCTCTCAATATGTTATACTGCTCAATATGTCTGTTTTTATGTTAGCACTATACGGTTTTGATTGCTAGAGATTTATAGTATAGCTTGAAGTTAGGGAGTGTGGTAACTCCTGCTTTGTCCATCCTCAAGATTTCTTAAACTATTTGGAGTCAAGTGGCTCAGAGGTTAAAGCATCTGCCTGCAATGCGGGAGACCTGAGTTCGATCTCTGAGTCGGGAAGATCCCCTGGAGAAGGAAATGGCAACCCACTCCAGTATTCTTGCCTGGGGAATCCCACGGACAGAGAAGCCTTGTGGGCTTCAGTCCCCGAGGTCGCAAAGAGTCGGACACGACTGAGTGACTTAACTTTCACTTTCTTTTCACTTAACTTTCCAATACTTTGGCCACCTGAGGCAAAGAACTGACTCATTGGAAAAGACCCTGATGCTGGGAGAGATTGAAGGCAGGAGGTGAAGGGGACGACAGAGGAGGAGATGGTTGGATGGCATCACTGACTCAGTGCACTTGAGTTTGAGCAAGGTCAGGGAGTTGGGGATGGACGGGGAAGCCTGATGAGTCCATGAGGTTGCAAAGAATCGGACACAACTGAGCAACCGAGCTGAACTGATGGTTCCATATAAATATGTGCTAAGTCGCTTCATTGATAAATACGTGCTAAGACTCTTCGCAATTCCATGGACAATAGCCTGTCAGGCTCCTTGTCCATGGGATTCTCCAGGCAAGAACACTATAGTGGGTTGCCATTTCCTTCTCCAAGGGATCTTCTTGATCCAGGGATCAAGCCTGTGTCTCTTAGTACTCCTGCATTGGTAGGTGGGTTCTTTATCACTATTGTCATCTGGGAAGCCCTTATATAAATTTAAGAAGTATTTTTTATTATTCTGTAAAAAATGCCATTGGAATCTTGATAGGGATTGCACTGAATCTATAGATGGCTTTTGGTAGCATTGGCATTTTAACAATATGAATTCTTCCAATCTGTGAACACAGGTGCCTTTTCATTTATTTGTGTCTTCTTTTTTCAAACTAAAGATCTTTTACCTCCTTGGTTACATTTATTCCTAGGTATTTTCTTGTTTATTGTAAATGGGATGAGGATGCCTTTAAAATATCTGAGGTCACTGAATTTCAAAGTTAAGAAAAAACATGCTATTGCTTCTGAGAAAATGTTCAGAGACACTTTTGTTAAACAAGATATGTTCACTTTCCAAAAGCTGGGAGTACAACCCCATTCTGGACAGAATTATTGTCTCCTTGGAAGTTTTCTTCATTTGAGGATCTCAGAAATCTTCCTCCTTGTGAGTAAGTGAGATCCAAGATCCAGAAAGAAGTCTGAAAATTTCAATGCATTTCTTTAATTAATAAAAGATGTTCTCTACTTCAGACTGTTGATTTAAAGTTGATGTTCTAAAACCCTGAAACAACTGTGCACCTTGACTGTTGCAGTAAAGACTCGTAGGGACAAAAGTCATCGACGGATGCTAACCCTATGGAGGCATGTCTGAATGGGCTTCCTATGTCTTCTTACTGATTGCTTATTATTTGCAGAGGTGGCAATGGCAACCGTTAATGGGCCTAGTCGACAGCTCCTTGCCCGAGCGCGCGAAATAACCATCCCCAGTGAGCAGCAGCGAGCATTTGTTGCTTTCGGGCATGACACCCTGAGAAGGATGAGTCGTCACCTTGTAGAATTCAAGCCAGGGATGTGTTACCGCAACCGGATCACCAGGAAACATCAAGGAGGCCCACTTTGATCAACTCTTTGAAAAACAAATGACCTACATTCTCTAAAAATAGGAATGTCATGATAAAGAAAACCCCAAGAAATGCTCCAGATGAAACAGTCTAGAGACGTGACCAGTAAGAGCAAACTGAACCCGCTAACGGAGGGGAAGATTGCACAGGGGACATTTTTTTGACAATTGGCTATACTGCAAGACAGCCTATATTTACATAAAAGTATTTTATCAATGTTAAATTTCCTGAACCGACAGCTGTGTTTATTTTAAAGATAATATCTTTATTCATACACATGGAAACCTTAGGAGGTAAAGAGGAACAATGTACGAAATCTACTTTGACAAGTTCCAGAGAAAATAAATTGTATGTGTGTACAAAGTCATTTACCATGAGACTCAGAGAGAATATGAGGAGATAAACGTAGCAAAATATTAAAAATGGATGAATTTATTTTTAGGGAATGCTCTGAATTATTCCTGCATTGTAAATTCAATGTTGTCATGAAATAAAACATTTTAAAAAATTCAGGAAGACTCTAAGCAGTGATGAGTAAACGAGGGCCCTCCGTTTGGAGACCTCAGGGTGTCATTAAAGCTCCAGATGGAAGTGGGCAGCTGCAAGGAAGAGCTGGAGGCAGAGACACGGACACGTGGTTTAGAGGGGCAGGGGACATCAGGACATTCAGTTCTCTCTTGCTGTTGTAATTTGGACTATGTAGGCTTCACTGGGGCCAGCAAGGGGGACCGAAAGGAGACAGGAAGTTAGTGCCCATGAATCTGGCTCTTCCTGAAACTGAGCTCCCTGGAGACTGGGACTATCCAGTGAGGGTTCATCGCCTCCCAAACCTGGGCATTTTATGGATTATAATGTGCTCTTGGGCTCAGTTGTGTCCGACTCTTTGTAACCCCAAGGACTACAGCCCATCAGGTTCCCCTATCCATGAAATTTTTCCAGGCAGGAACACTGGAGTGGCTTGCCATTTCTTCCTCCAGGGAATCTTCCTGACCTAGGGATTGAACCCATGTCTCCTGCATCTCCTATACTGGCAGGCGGTTTCTTTACCACTGAGCCACCTGGAAAGCTGATGGGTTACAATACAAAATGAAAATTCAAATTGCCATCACAAAAGAAGGGATCTTATGACACCCTCCGGCTATTTTCTCCCCAAATTCCAGTGTCAGTCCCAGCATCAGATCAAGCATAGAGACACCAGAAAAACTCAGAGCTGGAGGATTTGTTTCGGTGCCAGGCACTGAGGTGGTGAATCAGGACCAAGAGCTAAAGTGAAGGTAGTCATCAAGTCTTAGTTCTCTTACCCGTGACCGTGCGGGCAAGAGGCAAAAAGCGGTGCCAGCTCTCTAGCATCACATTTCCGCGTGGACTGGCATCAGGCTGGGGTCAGGTGGACAGAGTGGGGTAGGCACTCACCAAGAGGGGAAAGCCAGGAGTGGAAAACACTAGGTCAGAGTGGAGAAAGTTCTCAGCCCAGGACCCCGATGAGGAGGGTTTGGTGAAGATTCCTGGGCCAGGATCACAGAGGCATGCGTGAGAATGGTGGACGGGGCCTGGGAGGGCCTTAGGCCTTGACAGTGATCCCCTCCAGAAGACACTGCAGAGACTCTGATATGGGGGTAGTAGCTTCTCCTCCTAAGAATTCCAGGGCAATGCCTTGCATTAGTAGGGTTCCCCAGAGAAACAGAACCCGTAGGATGTGTGGGCAGGATACACATAGATACATGGATGGATACACAGAGATTATTACGGGGAATTGGCTCCTATGATTATGGAGGCTTTTTCCCCACCAAACCAGTCCATCCCGAAGGAAAGCAACCCTGAGTGTCCATTGGAAAGACTGACACTGAAGCTGAAGCCCCAGCTCTTTGGCCACCTGGTGCGAAGAGCCGACTCACTGATAAGTCCCTGATGCTGGGAAAGATTGAGGGCAGGAGGAGAAGGGGGCGACAGGATGAGATGGTTGGACGGCATCACCAACTCAATGGACTTGAATCTGAGCAACCTGTGGGAGACAGTGAAGGGCAGGGAAGCCTGGTGTGCTGCAGTCCATGGGGTTGCAGAGAGTCGGACATGACTGAGCGACTGGACAGCAAGAACAATAAATATGGAGGCTGAGCAGTGCAGACCCCAGGAGAATCAATGACAGAGTTCTAATCCAAGTCTGAAGGCCTGAGGACCAGGAGAGCTGATGTTGTGGGTACCAGTCCACGTTTGAGTCCAAAGGCAGGAGAAGACCGGTGTTGCAGCTTGAGGACAGGCAGAGAGCCTCCAGGCTGACCTGGGTGATCACACAGAGGAGTGTGGCTTGAGGCAGACTCCTTACATTTTCAGAGCAAAAAATCTGAGCTAAGTTGGAGACTCTTCCGTTTCAGGTGGTCGTGGGTTGCACTTTCTCCTTGCAGGAGCCTGTCGGGATATGGGTATCACAGTTGGAATGCCCAGGTCCAGACCTCCTCAGCCCCTAGAAGCAGGCTGCCCTCGGTGTGTGCAGGGTGGCATTAGTGCCTTGTTGGCACTTGGAGTCTTGGCGGTGTGTGAGCCGCTCCTGGCTTCATCCTCTTCCTCTCCTGGCTTCTGCAAGACATGGCTTGTTGTGACACTTTCGGGAGCACTGTGGTGGGACACATTCCTCAAGGCTGCCCTGCACCAGGGTTCAGAGCCCACATGGTGCAGGGCCCCCACCTGCCAGGGCGATTTAGCATCCTCGGGGGTGGGCAATTCTAAAGCTCCAGGCCAGTGCAGCGGAAGGCGAAAACCCCAGCCTGGTGAAACAGGGGTGGACTCTGCACCCATTCTCAGGTGTAGTTAAAAGCTTCTCTGATGGCTCAGTGGCAAAGAATCCACTGTTGATGCAGGAGACATGGGTTTGATCCCTGGTCTGGGGGGATCCCACGTGCTGCAGAACTACTCAGCCTGTGAGCCACAACTAGGGAGCCTGAGCCCTAGAGCCAGGGAGCTGCAACCACTGAAGCCCAGGAGTCTGTGCTCCAGAGCAAAAGAAGCCATTGCAGTGAGGGGCCTGAGCCCTGTAGCTAGAGATTAACACCTGCTCGCTGCAGCTAGAGAAAAGCCTGCACAGTATTGAAAACCCAGCAGAGCCAGAAATACAAATAAATACATAAAATAATAAAATTTATAAAAAGGTATAACTTAAGTTCACCCCAACACAGAGGAAAGGGAAGGCAGAAGCCAGCCAAGAGCGAAGATAGGAACGTGCTTTTCCAAACGATAAGGATTGTGAAGCAAGGTCACAGAGATGGCAGCCCGTCCTGGCTTTCAGGAGAAGGAAGGATATCCTTGGGCAGCTATTAAAAGCCACTGCACAGTTAAAATACAGAGACATACGTGGCTTGCTTTGACATTGACTTTCAACACTGCTCAGCAGCTTTGGGAATTCAGGCAAAGAACTTGAGCTATATACCTCAGTCTCCTCCAATGTAACTTGGTGAGTTTCACAGAATCTTATTTATTGGTGTGTTGAGAGGATTAAATACTATGATGCTCATAAAAGCACCAGATGGTTTTGACCCATTCAGAGGGCTCAATGAGTGCTAGCTGTTAATATACATACATATTTACATATTACATGTATTCACAAATCCACGAATATGCATGTATATAATATGTTGGCTTCTCCAGTGGTTCAGCAGTAAAGAATTTGCCTGCAATGCAAGAGACTTGCAGGAGACACAGGTTCGGTCACTGGGTCAGGAAGATCCCTTGGAGGACACGGCAACCCACTCTAGTATTCTTGCCTGGAGAATCCCGTGGACAGAGAAGCCTGGCAGGCTACAGTCCATGGGGTCACAAAGAGTTGGACACAGTCAGTTCAGTCTCTCAGTCCTGTCCGACTCTTTGCAACCCCATGGACGACAACATGCCAGTCCCCACTGTCCATCACTAACTCCCAGAGCTTGCTCAAACTCATGTTCATTGAGTCAGTGATGCCATCCAACCATCTCATCCTCTCTTGTCCCCTTCTCCTCCTGCCTTCAATTTTTCCCAGCATCAGGGTCTTTTCCAATGAGTCAGTTCTTCGCATCAGGTGGCCAAAGTATTGGAGCTTCAGCTTCAGCATCAGTCCTACCAATGAACCTTTAGGATTGACTGGTTGGATCTCCTTGTAGTCCAAGAGACTCTCAAGAGTCTTCTCCAACACCACAGTCCAAAAGCATCGATTCTTTGGTGCTCAGACTTCTTGATGATCTAATTCGCACATCCCTACATGACTACTTGAAAAATCATAGCTTTGACTAGACGGACCTTTGTTGGCAAAGTAATGTCTCTGGTTTTTAATATGTTGTCTAGGTTGGTCATAGCTTTGCTTCCAAGGAGCAAGTGTCTTTTAATTTTATGGCTGTAGTCACCATCTGCAGTGATTTTGGAGCCTAAGAAAATAAAGTCTCTCACTGTTTCCATGGTTTCCCCATCTATTTGCCATGAAGTGATGGAACCAGATGCCGTGATCTTTGTTTTCTGAATGTTGAGTTTTAAGTCAACTTTTTCATTCTCCTCTTTCACTTTCATCAAGAGGCTCTTTAGTTCTTCACTTTCTGCCATAAAAGTGGTGTCATCTGCGTATCTGAGGTTATTGATATTTCTCCCGGCAATCTTGATTCCAGCTTGTCCTTCATCCAGCCTGGCATTTCACATGATGTACTTTGCATGTAAGTTAAATAAGCAGGGTGACTGCATAGCCTTGAAGTACTCCTTTCCCAATTAGGAACCGGTCTGTTCTTCCATATCTGGTTCTAAGTGTTGACCTGCATACAGACTTCTCAGGAGTCAGTTGGACACAACTGAGATACTAAAACAACAGTAAATATAATATGTTACATATGCCAGTAATATATGACATATATGGGCTTCCCGGGTAGCACTAGTGGTAAAGAACCTGCCTGTCAATGCTGGAAACATAAGAGATGCGGGTTCAGTTCCTCTGGAGGAGTGCATGGCAACCCACCCCAGTATTCTTGCCTGGAGAATCCCATGGCCAGAGGAGCCTGGGGTGGGCTGCAGCCCACGGGGTCACAAATAGCTGGACAGGACTGGAGAGCCTGAGCAC
This sequence comes from Neotragus moschatus, assembly GCA_006410615.1. Classification (NCBI taxonomy): domain Eukaryota; kingdom Metazoa; phylum Chordata; class Mammalia; order Artiodactyla; family Bovidae; genus Neotragus; species Neotragus moschatus. The sequence continues at coordinate 12,980 of SJYA01008507.1, forward strand.
AGCACACATGACATACATATAGTGGCGAAGTGTGTTTGCGGTGAGTAGAAATCCATTTTACATGTTGACACTGGAAACTCTTTGTTCAAAGTTTAAAAGGAGTTATATGCTGAAAAGTGATCTTTGTTTAACTGTGAAAATGGGCAGTTTTTCCTTCCTGAAAGACAGAAGCCCATAGAAATAAAAATGGACACGTCCCTGAAGTCAGGCAGTGAGACACGGAGGGCTTTCCTGGTTTAAGTTGCTGACATTACGTGCATTCACTTGCACTAACAGAAGTGCACACGTGCACATGTGCAGGAATCCAGGCCCTGTGCTGGGACTGGGGCCGTGACTCCTCCTGAGGTCTCCTCTCTTCCAGTTCGTCTTCTTACCTTCATTCTTTCCTCTTTTCCTTCTTTATGTTCCTCTCCTATTTCCCTGCTTTTGCTTTGTCCTCTTCTTCTGTTTGGGATTCCCAGGTGGTTCAGATGGTAAAGAACCTGCCTGCAATGCAGGAAACCCATGTTCGAACACTGGGTCACGAAGATCTCAGGGAAGATCTCCTGGAGAAGGAAATGGCAGCCCACAGCAGTATTCTTGCCAGGAGAATTCCGTGGAAAAAGGAGGCTGGCAGGTCCCAGACCATGGGGTCACAAAGAGTCAGACATGTCTGAGTGGCTAACAGTTTCTCTCCTGTTGACCTGCTATTGTTGTTGTCATTGCCGTTCAGTTGCTAAGTCGTATCTGACTCTTTGCAGCCTTGTGGAGTGTGTAGCATGCCAGGCTCCGTGGTCCTTCACTGTCTCCTGGAATTTGCTCAACCTGCCCATTGTGTCCATTGTGCTATCTAAACATCTCATCCTCTACCACCCCCTTCTCCGTTTGCCTTTAATCTCTCCCAGAATCGGGATCTTTTCCAATGAGTCAGCTCTTCGGTAGCTAGCTTACTCATTTGAGAGTTGAAAAGAAGGTAAGAGGAATGATAGTTTGTGACCTAAAAGTCCTTCTTTATGAGGGAAACATCCGTCCTTGTTCAAAAATAGCTGCAAAACTCAATTCATGATGAATAGGAAGGACTTTGAAAGGTGAATTTCTATTTAACCCATGGTGGTAACTCTCGTGGTCATCAGAGGGCTGTGAAAGCAAAGGGAAGGGTTTGCAGGGAGGCTTCGACTGCTGCTCTCCATCCAGAGAATTTCTGGCAGGTTCCACAGCCACAGCCTCAGTCAGGACATGTGACTCTCGGGGCCCTCGGTTCCCCCCCAGAGGTTGCGATGTCTCCCTCCATTCGACTCCCATCAGCAGCTATAAGGCACCCCACACGGTGGGACAGGTCTGAGCCCAGATTTCCAGTCAGGGTAAATTTTTAGAGAGCTTGTTCACACGGGATAAGAAACAGCGCCCATTATTCTCCAATTGTAGCAAAAATGGGACATTTTATTATTTTGTAGAAAATATTTGTACATCTTACCTCAGTGTGTTTTATGAGCACTGCAAGGCAGTGGAATGAAGGCCCATATGCATTCTAATTTTCTTCAGAAATTTTGACATGAGATACATTTAAATGAATCACTGAGTTATTGGAAGAAAGTAGTCTACATGTTAATTAAAAACCCCCGTACATATGAACACAGAATGCAGGAAAAATGGAGGAAGAGAAAGAAGCATTTTATAACACTTCGATTCTAGTGATTTGTATTTTGTATGTAAAAAACAACTGATTTTTATTATTTTCTTTTATTGTTATTATTTTTTTATTATTCTCAGACACTGATAACAAAGGGGTAAATTTGATGGATTTCACTGCAGTGTGGAAAATGAAAACCTAAATATTTTATTCTTCCTATTTATTTGGCTGCTACTCATTTACATTCATGGCTAAAGAAATACTTTTTGAGTTGACTGGAAATGACCCTTAAATCAAAACAACTTGAGTGTTCACAATTCCCATCATCCAAGCATAAAACCAAGTGAAATGCCTCTTAGTCAAAACACTAGGCAAGGAAATTAGTTATTGCAAAGAACATAAGTACATGTTAAATGTCTTCTTGTGAATATCAGCCCCTGTCTGGTGATTTTCACATGCAGGTGTCTTAACATCAAGGGCTGATGCTTGGGAATGTGTTTGAGGCATAACAGCCATCATTTTCTAAATTAACTTACACACAAAACAGAAATAGACCCACAGACATAGAAAACAAGCTTCTGGATACCGAAGGGGAAGGAGGGAGGGATAAACTAGGAGGCTGGGATTAACATACACACACTGCTGTACAGTGGCTCAGATGGTAAAGAATCCACCTGCAATGCAGGAGACCCAGGTTCGATCCCTGGGTGGGGAAGATTTCCTGGAGAAGGGAATGGCTAACCACTCCAGTATTCTTGCCTGGGAAATCCAATGGACAGAGGAGCCTGGAGGGCTACAGTCCATGGCATCACAGAGAGTTGGACACAGCTGAGCAACGGACACTTTCACTTTTTCACCCAAGCGGCCAGAAACAGGAACAGCACGCTGGCTGATGACGCTGGCTGCACTCCTTGCTGGTGAAGATGTTGTATTTCTAAGTGCTGTGGCTTGTGGAACTGCGTTTGTTTCTTTCCGAGTTAAGGAGGTCATGATCAGTCTGTAGCACCACGTCCCCTGTTATTCCAGTCTACTGGGTAACATGCCTACACGGTAATGTCACTCTGTCTCAGCCTCAGAGTCTTCATCCACATACAACTCTGGGCAGCCACTTCCTGAAGATTCTAAGGAAATCCACCCGCCACCCCCTGGTCTGGAGAACGTGATGACAGGATGTGAGTAGCCAGGAACTGGCTTTTTAAAAATGTTGCTTGCTGTTCACAGCAACATGGAGAGAGTCGGAGATGGCCATACTAGGTGAGGTAAGTCAGACAAAGACAAATAGCATGACATTACTTATGCGTGGACTGTTTCCCTGGTGGCTCAGAAGGTGAAGAATCTGCCTGCAATGCAGGAGACCCAAGTTTGATCCCTGGGTCAGGAAGAGCCACTGGAGGAGGGCATGGCAACCCACTCCAGGGTTCTTTCCTGGAGAATCCTCGGACAGAAGAACCTGGCGGGCTACGGTCCACGGGGTCATGAAGTCAGACACGACTGACTATACGTGGGATCTATTGTAAAAAAAAATGTACTTATTTACAAGACAGAAATAGACCTACAGACACAGAAAACAAACTTATGGTTACCAAAAGGAAAAGGTGGTGATGGGGTGATAAATTAGGAGTTTGAATGAACATATACACTCTTATCTATAAAATGAATAATCAGTAAAGACCTACCATATAGTACAGGGAATTATAGTTAATGTTTTACAATAACTTATAAGGGAAAAGAATCTAAATATACATATATATCCACATGTGCTAAGTTGCTTCAGTTGTGTCTGACTCTTTGC
>SJYA01008508.1:0-16376 GCA_006410615.1 Neotragus moschatus
ATGTGTACACGTGTTCCCAATCCTGAACCCCCTCCCACCTTCCTCCCCATACTATACCTCTGGATCATCCCAGTGCACCAGCCCCAAGCATCCTATATCTTGCATTGAACCTGGACTGGCGATTCATTTCTTATATGATATTATACTTGTTTCAATGCCATTCTCCCAAATCATCCCACCCTCCCCCTCTCTCACAAGCTGTATTTAGAAAAGACAGAGGAATTGGAGGTCTGGCATACTGCAGTCCACGGGGTTGCAAAAAGTCAGACATGACTGTGCGACTGAACTGAACTGAATTGAGGAATCAGAGATGAAATTGGCAACATTGGTTGAATCATCAAAATAGCACAAGAGTTCCAGAAAAACATCTGCTTCTGCTTTGATGCCTACTCTGAAGCCTTTGGCTGTGTGCATCAACACAAACTGTGGAAAATTCTTCAAGAGATGGGAATACCAGATCACCTTGTCTGCCTCCTGAGAAATCTGTATGTAGGTCAAGAACCAACAGTAAGTACTGAACATGGAACAATAGACGAATTTAAAATTGGAAAAGGATTGCATTAAGGCTATGTATTGTCACCTTGCTTAATTAAATCATATGTAAAGAACATCATGGGAAAAGCCTGGATGGATGAAGCACAAGCTGGAATCAAAATTGCTGGGAGAAATATCAATAACCTCAGATATGCAAATGACACCACTTTTATGGCAGAAAGCAAAGAGGAACTGAACAGCCTCTTTAAAAAGTGAAAGAGGAGAGTGAAAAAGCTGGCTTAAAAATTAGCATTCAGTAAACTAAGATCATGGCATCTGGTCCTATCACTTCATGGCAAATAGATGGGGAAACAACAGAAACAGTGAGATTTTATTTTGGGGAGCTCCAAAATCACTGCAGATGGTGAGTTTAGTCATGGAATTAGAACATATTTGCTCCCTAGAACAAATGCTATGACAAAACTAGATAGCATATTAAAATGCAGAGATGTTACTTTGCCAACAAAGGTCCATCTAGTCAAAGCTTTGGTTTTTCCAGTGATCATGTATGGATGCGAGAGTTGGACTATAAAGAAAACTGAGCACTGAAGAACTGATGCTTTTGAACTGTGGTTTTGGAGAAGACTCTTGAGAGTCCCTTGGACTGGAAGGAGATCTAACCAGTCCATCCTAAAGGAAATCAGTCCTGAATATTCCTTGGATGGACTGATGCTGAAGCTGAAGCTCCAATACTTTGGCCCTCTGATCCAAAGAGCTAACTCATTGGAAAAGACCCTGATGCTGTGAAAGATTATAGGCAGGAGGGGAAGGGGGCTAGAGAGGATTAGATGGTTGGATGGCATCACCAACTCAATGGGCATGAGTTTGAGCAAGCTCTGGGAGTTGGTGATGAACAGGGAAGTCTGATGTACTGTAGTCAACAGGGTTGCAAAGATTCAAACAGGACTAAGCAACTGAAGTGAACTGAAGGAGGAACTCAAGAGACAAATATTAATAACAAAAGTTAAATACAAAGAAAAAATAATAAAAACAACAAGGGAAAAGCAAAACAACATACAAGGGAATACCCACAAGGTTACCAACTGACTTTTCAGCAGAAATTCTGCAGGCCAGAAGGGAGTGGCACAGTATGTTTAAAATGATGAAAGGGAAACATCTACAACCGGGTCTGCTCTACCCAGAAAGACTCTCATTCATATTTGATGAAGAAATGAAAAGCTTTACAGACAAGAAAAGATAATTCATCACAAACAAACCAGCTTTATAACAAATGTAAAAGAAATTCTCTATTCCAAGGTAAAAAAAGAGGCCACAACTAGAAACAAGAAATTAACAAGTGGAAAATCTCACTTTTAAAGGCAAAAAAAAAAAAGAGATAAAGAAAGAAAAAANAAAGATAATTCATCACAAACAAACCAGCTTTATAACAAATGTAAAAGAAATTCTCTATTCCAAGGTAAAAAAAGAGGCCACAACTAGAAACAAGAAATTAACAAGTGGAAAATCTCACTTTTAAAGGCAAAAAAAAAAAAGAGTTAATGTAGGAAATTATTCCCCACCAATATGATATCAAAACAAGCAACTTTGAGAAGAGGAGAGTACAAATGTAAGAATTGGAAATTGTGCTTAAAATTAAAAGATCAAGTCTTTATAAAATCTTATATATATACCTAGACTGCTATATCAAATCTCATGGGAAATGCAAATTAAAAAAAACTATAATAGATACAAATAAAAAATGAAAACACCAGAAATTATAGTCAAACCACAGGAGAAGAGAAAAAACAAAGAGTAAGGAAACAAAAAAAGATCTAGAAAAGTAAACACAAGACAATTAAGAAAATGACAATAAGAAAAAAAGTCAATAATTATCTTAAATGTAAACGGATTGACTGCTCCAACCAAAAGTCATAGACTACCTGAATGTATTCAAAACCAAGACCTACATATATGCTGGCCATAGAGGCCTACTTAAGACATAGGGAAACATACAGACTGAATGTGAGGGGATGGGAAAAATTATTCCATTAAAATAAGAATCAAAGAAAAACTGGGCTAGCAATACTCATATCAGACAAATAAACTTTAAAATAGAGACTTATAATAGACAAAGAAGGACAATACATAATAATGACAGGATGACTCCAAGAAGATAGAACAGTTGTAAATATATATGCTACCAAAATAGGAATGTTTTAATATATAAGCTAAATGCTAATAGCCATAAACAAGGGAAATTAACACTAACACAATAATAGTGGCAGACCTTAAAAATCTATTTACACCAAGGGGCAGATGATTTAGACAGAAAATTAATAAGGAAACATAAACTTTAAGTGACACAAGAGAACCCATAGTTGTAATTCACAGTTTAAAAATATTTCATCTCACAACAACAGAACACATATTCTTCTCAAGTGTACAAAGAACATTTTAAAGGATAGATCACATATTGCCACAATCAAGCCTTGGTAAATTAAAGAAAATTGAAATCATATCAAGCATTTTTTCCAACCACAAGGCTGTGAGATTAGAAATCAATTATAAGGAAAAAAACTATTAAAAAAAAAGAAAACACAGACTCATGAGGACTAAACAATGTTACTAAACAATCAATGGATTGCAGAAGAAATCAAAGAGGAAACCAAAAAATATCTGGAAATAAATGACAACAAAAGCATGATGATACATAACCTTTGGGATATAGCAAAAATAGTTCTAAGAGGGAAAGTTTATAACATTATAATCTTATCTCAGGACACAAGAAAAATCTCAAATAACCAACCTAACTGTACATCTAAAGCAACTAGAGAAAGACTATAAAAAGAAGAAGAAGGAAAATAAAGCCAATAAAAGCCAATAAAAGGAATGAAATTATAAAAATCAGAGCAGAAATAAATAAAATAGAGATGAAAAAGACAATAGCAATGAACAATTAAATGAAAAGCTAATTCTCTGAGAAGATAAACAAAATTGTTAATCCTTTAGCTAGACTCAAGGAAAAAACAAATAAAACTCATGTCAATAAAATTAGAAATTAAAAAGAAGGCAGTTACAACTTAAATTACAAAAATATGAAGGATCAAATGAGACTATTACTAGCAATTATGTGCCAATAAAAGAGACAACCTAGAATAAAGGGAAAAATTTTTTTAAAGCTACAACTTTTAAAGACTGAACCAGGAAGAAAAAAATTTATATATGAACAAACAAATCACAAGTAATGAGATTGAAACTGTGATTTGAAAAAAGCCAAGCAAGCAAATGTTCAGGACCAGATGGTTTCAAAGACAGATTCTATCAAACATTCATAGAGTTAACAGTGCTGCTTCTGAAACTCTTCCAAATAATTGCAAAGGAAGAAACACTCCTAAGTTCATTGTACAAGGCCACTATCATCCTGATACCAAAACCAGACAAAGAGATCACACAGAAAAAACAAAATTACAGACAAATATCAGGAATGAACAGACATACAAAAAAATTCAACAAAATTCTAGCAAACAGAATCCAATGCCACATTAAAAGCATTATATACCATGAGAAAGAAGGATTTATTCTAGGGATGCAAGGATTCTTCAATAAATGCAAATCAATTGATGTTATACACCACATTAACAAATTGAAGAATAAAAGCAAATGATCATCTCAGCAGAAAGAAAATCTTGACAAAATTCAACATCCATTTATGATAAAAAATATTAAAAAAACTCGAGAATGTGGATATAGAGGAAACCTCAGCATATTAAAGGCCATATATGACAAATCCAAAGCAAACATCACTCTCATTGGTGAAAATCTGAAAACATTTCCTCTAAGACCAGGAACACCACAAGGGTGTCCACTCTCACCACTTTTCTTCAACATAGTTTTTATGACTTGCCATGACAATCAGAGAAGAAAATGAAATAAAAAGAATTTAGATTGGAAAAAAAGTAAAGCTGTCACTTTTTTTGCAGATGACACTATATGTATACATAGAAAATCTTAAATATGTTACTAGAAAGTTACTAGAACCTATCACAATTTTGGTAAAGTTGCAGGATGCAAAATGATTACATAGAAATCCGTTGCATTCCTATACACTAACAATGAAAGATAAGAAACAGAAATTAAGGAAATAATCCCATTTACGATGACATCAACAATTTAAAATTATATAGGGATAAACCTACTTAAACAAGAAAAAGATCTTTACTTCAAAAACTATAAGATACCAAAGAAAGACATCAAAGATGACAAAACAGATGGAGACATATACCATGTTCTTGGATTGTGAGAATCAATACTGTGAAAATGGCTATACTACTCAAAGCAATCTACAGATTTAGTGCATTCCCTATCAAATAACCAAAGGCAGTTTTTTACACAATTAGAACAAAAAATTTATAATTTGAATGGACACACAAAACCCCCAAATATCCAAAGTGATATTGAGAGAAGAAAATGAACTGAAGGAATCAGATTCTCTAACTTCAGACTATACTAGAAATCTATAATCTTTAAAACAGGGTGGTACTGGCACAGAAACAGCAACACAGATAAATACAACAGGTTAGAAAATCTAGAGATAAATCCAAGCACCTATTGTCACTTAATCTATGACAAAGTAGGCAAAAACTGACAATGGAGAAAAGACAGTCTCTTTAATAAGTGGTTCTGGGTAAAACTGTTCAGCTACTTGTAAAAATATAATTAGAACATTCTCTAACACTGTACAAAAAAGTAAACTGAAAAATAGATTAAAATAAATGGATTAAAAAATCCATTTAAAAATGGATTAAAGAGATATATATAAAGTTAGACACTAAAATTCTTAGGGAGAAGCATCAACAGATCAGTCTCTGCTATAAATAGTGGAAGATCTTTTTGGATCCACTTTCTAGAGACTCAAAGGCTTTTTGTACAATAATGGAAGCCAGAAACAAAACAAAAAGACAATCCATAGAATTGGAGAAAATATTGGCAAATGAAGTGACCAACAAGGGATTAATCTTCAAAATATACAAACAGTTCATTTCAATAGCAAAAATAAAAAATCAATAAAAAATGGGCAAACATAAATAGATATTTCTGCAAAAAAGACATACAGATGGCCAAAAAATACATGAAAAGATTCTCAACATCATAAATTATCAGAGAAATGAAAATCAGAAATACAATTAAGTATTACCTCACATGGTTAGAATATCCATCATCAAAAAATCTAAAAAGAATAAATGCTGGAGAGAGTGTGGAGAAAATGGAAACCCTTACAATGTTAGTGGGAATGTAAATTGATACAGCCACTATGGAGAACAGTATGGAGATTCCTCTGAAAAACTAAACATAGAGCTATTATATGATCCTGTAATCCCATTCCTGGGCATCTATCCAGAGAAAATCATATTTTGAAAAAAAAAAAAAAACACCATCCTGCACCCCAATGTTCACTTCAGCACTATTTATAGCAGCTAGGAAATATAAGTAACATAAATGTTGATCAACAGAGGAATGGATAAAGAAGTGACACGTATATACAAGGGGATATTATTCAGCTATTAAAAAAAATAATGAAATAATGTCATTTGAAGCAACAGTAATGGACCTAGAGATTATCATATTGGGTAAAGTAAGCCAGAAAGAAAAGTGCATGATATCATTTATATGTGGAATCTAAAAAAGTAGTATATTATTTACAAAACAGAAATAGATGTAGAATATAAACTTATGGTTACCAGGCTTGAAAGATGGGAAGGGATAAATTGGGAGACTGGGGTTGAAATAAGCACACTACTATAGATAAAATAGATAGCTAATAAGTACCTACTGTTTAGCACAGGGATCTGTTCTCAATACTCTCTCATAACCTATATTAGAAAAGAATTTTAGAGTGTATGTATGTATTTGTATAACTGATTCACTTTGCTGAATAGCAGACTCTAGTACAACATTTTAAATCAACTGCAGGCCAACATAATTTGTCAATATAAATGTCAAGGCAAATAGCAGAACAAAGTTTCTGTTTATGGAAATGGGGAAGACAAAGCAGCTACTTTCTGGGTCAGTGGGAAGCCAAACCAAGTAGTCGCTTGTATGCATTTTACATGTGGATTTTTGAATACTGCTTAGAAATCCAATAGTCTTTGAAGATGTTTGTATGTTAAGTTTTAAGTCAAAACACAATCTGTTAATTTTTCATCCTCAGAAATAGATGGAATATAAAATCACGAGACATAGAGGTTGTTTACAGCGAGTTGACTAAGATAGAAATTCAGGACTGAGCCCTGGTCTTCTTTGACCTATGAAATTCAGGTGGATGAGGCCAATAATGTAAGAGGATTAGGAGAGAGTGACTCTTGGAGGCCATGTGAAGAAACCATCTAACTAAGCATATTGAACTCTATCAAATGGGGATACAGTAAGGAGGCTAAAAATTACCTTTGTTTTTCACAGTCAAAATGAGTGACCTGGAAGAGAGAATTAACAGTGAGAGTAAATTTTGTTGCATTTGGTTAGAAAATAGAAAGAAATCAAATGAAGACAAACACTGACAATCCTTATCATAGGTTTTGCTGTAAAAAGAATAGTGATATTAAGCAATACCTAGAGAAGTCTGTGGTAATAGAATACTTGTTGGAAGGACTGATGCTGAAGCTGAAGCTCCAGTATTTTGGTAATCTTAGGTGAACAGCTGGCTCATTGGAAAAGTCCCTGATGCTTCGAAAGATTGAGGGCATTAAGAATAGGGTGTCCAAGGATGAGATGGCTGGATTGTATGCACTGGACATGAACTTGTCAAACTTAGGGAGATGCTGAGAGAGGGAGGCCTGGTGTGCTGGAGTCTACAGGGTCAGGACACAACCGGGTGACTGAACAACAACAAGAGAAGTCTTCTATGGTTCAGTTCAGTTCAGTTGCTCAGTCGTGTCCGACTCTTTGCGACCCCATGAACTACAGTACGCCAGGCCTCCCTGTCCATCACCAACTTCCAGAGTTCACTCAGACTCACGTCCATTGAGTCGGTGATGCTGTCTAGCCATCTCATCCTCTGTCATCCTCTTCTCCTCCTGCCCCCAATCCCTCCCAGCATCAGAGCCTTTACAAGTGAGTCAACTCTTCACATGAGGTGGCCAAAGTATTGGAGTTTCAGCTTTAGCATCAATCCTTCCAATGAACACCCAGGACTGATCTCCTTTAGGATGGACTGTTTTCATCTCCTTGCAGTCCAAGGGACTCTCAAGAGTCCTCACCAACACCACAGTTCAAAAGCATCAATTCTTCAGCACTCAGCCTTCTTCACAGTCCAACTCTCACATCCATACATGACCACTGGAAAAACCATAGCCTTGACTAGACGGACCTTTGTCGGCAAATTAATGTCTCTGCTTTTGAATATGCTATCTAGGTTGGTCATAACTTTCCTTCCAAAGAGTAAGTGTCTTTTAATTTCATGGCTGCAATCACCATCTGCAGTGATTTTGGAGCCCCCCAAAATAAAATCTGACACTGTTTCCACTGTTTCCACATCTTCTATGGTAATGAGAGAGTGTTTAAAATGCAGCCACAGCATACTTGAATAATGATGGAAATGATCTAATTAAGGGCAAAAAAAGTATGGGAGCATGTCAAAATACTGGATAAATATAATAAAACTGAATGGAGCACTCCTGGATCACAGAAGTTAGCAATCATATATTTAAGTTTAAATCCATCAACAGGGGTATGTACATTTTTCCAATCATGTTGAACAGAGAGTATAAAAGAGTTGTACTGAATCATGGAATCTGAGATTTCCTTACCTGTTGTTCTATTAGACGTGGAGAAATAGCCTCAGGGAGAAAATGCCTAATAAAAACTAGATTTTCATTGTTCACTGGACTGAAGATTGTAAAATAACAAGGGAAAACCTTGAAAGGATGCTATTACGATAAAGAAAAGTGTTCTGCATATAGATGGATTTATTCTTAATAATATTTACCTTTTATTTTCTATCTGTCTTTGAAAGCAATTTTGTGTTGGGAGGAGGGTGATATTGACAGCATAATGGAAATATTTGACCAACTATTTTTAAATAAAATCTACTTTCTTTGAATAAAACTTAAAAAAAAAGAAAAAGGAAAGAAAACACAAAAAAAGAAAAAGGAAAGAAAACACAAACAACCAACCATAGGAATTAAAAAGACTAAAGTTAAAACAAAGATTAAAATACTGTAAAGAAAAACCAAGAAAAACAATATTATTGAAAATATATCTAAAATGAGCAGATTCTGAGAAAAATAGCACTTATAAAACTGATTTGAAAAAAAGAAATAATCTAAATATATGCTAATCATTGAATCAGTAGTTAAAATATGCATATAATAAACATGGGCCATTAGCAGTTTCACAAAACATTCAAGATACCAAATGTTTTGATCTTATATACATGTTTTTAAATAGTTCAAGAGGAAAAAACACTTTCTAATTCCTCTTTTGAAGTCAAAACAACCTTGATGCCAGCATCAGGTTTATATTAGAAAGGAAAATCACAGGCCAGTTTCAATAACAAAAAAAATTCATTAAACCTGAATTGATACACTTCTGCTGCTGCTGCTAAGTTGAGTCAGTCATGTCCGACTCTGTGCAACCCCATAGATGGCAGCCCACCAGGTTCCCTGTCCTTGGGATTCTCCAGGCAAAAACACTGGAGTGAGTTGCCATTCCCTTCTCCAATGCATGAAAGTGAAAAGTGAAAGTGAAGTCACTCAGTCGTGTCAGACTCTTAGCAACCCCATGGACTGCAGCCTACCAGGCTCCGCCATCCATGGGATTTTGCAGGCAAGAGTACTGGAGTGGGTCGCCAGTGCCTTCTCTGGAATTAATACACAGCAGTGGATAAAATATTTAATTAACAAATGATCAAATTGTAGCTATCCCAGGAATCCAAATGTGGTTTAACATGTTAAAATCCATAAAGATCATTCACCACATCAAATATTATCTACTTGCAAAACAAAATTTGACAAAATAAAGCACTGAAAAGACTTTTAAAAATTAGCGAACTAAAAGGGGTATCCTCTAATCTGATAAGAGGTTTCCACCAAAAGGCTAAAGGAAACATGGTGAAATGATTGGAAATTTCCTTTTAAAATCATGAACAAGTTAAGGACATATAATCTTGCTACACTATTAAACATGGTATTGGCAGTCTTTGCTGACATTGTAATACAAGAAGAAGAAATAAAAATTGTCCACACTTGAAGAAATGAAATTATTTTTCCCAAATTATAATTGTTTACAAAACTTACCCACAAATTTACAGGCTATTAGAAACACAAATTTAGTAAGCTAGTTGGCGATGTAATCAATAATAAAATATCATTATATTTCTTTATATATTAAGAAAACAAAACTTTAAGACTACTACAATACAGCAGGAAAATATATTGTATACCTAAGAATAATTCTAATTAAAGTTGTGAAAATATTTTATCAAGAAAATTACAAAACTTTAGGAAAAGATTCATAGTAGATCTAAACAAATGGGAAATAAACATTTTTATTGCCAGTGGGATTCAATACCATGAAATTTATATTATTAGTCAAATTTATTGATAATTTAATGTTAATTTCATCAAAATCCTTAGAGTTTTCTGTAGAATTTGACAGGATGATTCTAAAATTTATGTATAAAAACAAATAACAAGGAAAACAGTCTTGAGCATAAAAATAATATGGGGCCTCTGAATTATGATTCTTCAGATCTACTCTTAAGCTACACTAATTTAAAAAATATTATGTGACATGGGAGTATAAACACTAACCAATGAAACACTAGATAATCCACTACCATACACAAGCTTATTTGGACATTTGCTATATTGTACAAGAAGCATTCTTAATAACTGTTGAAAGATAGTCAGTAAATGGTGCTGGGACAGTTAGGCATCCATATGGAGAGAAAATGAAATTGGATCTCAATATCACAATACATATGAAAATAATTATCAGATAGATTAAATTAGGATTTAATTGTGAAAGACAAACTTAAAACTTTTAGAGCAAACATAGGTAAATTTCACTGTGGGAAAATTCGATCATCTTAGTGAAGTATTTCTTCAAGAGGCTAGAAAAAGTGCTACTACAAAAGTAAAGACTGATAACATATGCTACATTAAAAATTAAAAATTTGCATTCATAAGAAAACACCATAAATAAAGTGAAAAACAAGCCACATTTTATAAGAATGCATTTGTAACACACAACCAATAAACAGTATGTAAAATATGTAAGGAAATCCTATAAATCAGTAAAATATAGATAATGCGATTAAAAAATAGGAAAACAATATCTACTAGCATTTTTTCAGAACAGAAACAAGAATACTGAAAAGATGTGTGTGTGCTCAGTCATGTTTGACCCTTTGTGAGCCCATGGACTGTATCCAGCTAGGCTCCTCTGTCTGTATTATTTTTCAGGCAAGAATACTGAAGTGGGTTGCCATTTCCTCCTCCAGGGGATCTTCCAAACCCTAGGATCAAAATTGCGTCTCCTGTGTCTCCTGCTTGGAAGGCAGGTTCTTACCACTGAGCCACCTGGGACGCCACATGAAAAAGAATCAATATCATTAATGATCAGAGAAATGCAAATTAAGACCATAGTTATATTGTTTTTTATTCTTTAAGTTGGAAAATATTATGAAGTAAGATGATACCAAATATTGGTAAAGCCATATAATGTAAGAGACTTAGAAAATGAATGTTAATTTTATTATCATTTTAAATAATAAAATTAATGAATAATTAGCATTTCCTACTAAACTGAAGATGTTCAATACACTCAGTTCACTTCAGTCACTCAATCGTGTCTGACTCTTTGTGACCCCATGGACTGCAGCATGCCAAGCCTGTCCACCACCAACTCCCGGAGCCTACCCAAACTCATGTCCACTGAGCTGGTGAAGCCATCCAACCATCTCACCCTCTGTTGTCACCTTCTCCTCCTGCCCTCAATCTTTCCCAGCATCAGGATCTTTTCCAATGAGTCAGCACTTCGTATCAGGTGGCCAGAGTATTGGAGTTTCAGCTTCAGCATCATTCCTTCCAATGAACACCCAGGACCGATCTCCCTTAGAATGGTCTGGTTGGATCTCCTTGCAGTCCAGGGGCTCTCAAGAGTCTTCTCCAACACCACAGTTTCAAAGCATCAATTCTTTGGTGCTCAGCTTTCTTTATAGTCCAACTCTTACATCAGTACATGACCACTGGCAAAACCATAGCCTTGACTAGACAAAGTAATGTCTCTGTTTTTTAATACGCTGTCTAAGTTGGTTATAACTTTCCTTCCAAGGAGTAAGCATCTTTTAATTTCATGGCTGCAGTCACCATCTGCAGTGATTTTGGAGCCCAGAAAAATAAAGTCAGTCACTATTTCCACTGTATCCCCATCTATTTGCCATGAAGTGATGGGACTGGATGCCATGATCTTAGCTTTCTGAATGTTGAGCTTTAAGCCAAGTTTTTCACTCTCCACTTTCACTTTCATCAAGAGGCTCTTTAGTTCTTCTTCACTTTCTGCCATAAGGGTGGTGTCATTTGCATATCCT
Organism: Neotragus moschatus; assembly: GCA_006410615.1. NCBI lineage: Eukaryota > Metazoa > Chordata > Mammalia > Artiodactyla > Bovidae > Neotragus > Neotragus moschatus. Next base: position 12,062 of record SJYA01008508.1, read on the forward strand.
CAGTTACTGATATTTCTCCTGGCAATCCTGATTCTAGCTGGTGCTTCTTCCAGTCCAGCGTTTCTCATGATGTGCTCTGCATATAAGTTAAATAAGCAGGGTGACAATATACAGTGTTCATACACTACAATCAGTAATTCTCCCAGGTACTTACTTTTAAAAAATGCTTATACATAGGCACTAGAAGTAAAAGAATGTTCACAGCACCAGTTCACAGTATCAAAAAGTTTGGAGATCCCAAATGTTCACCAACATAGCAATATAAAAATATATTATGGTATCAGCATGTAAAAAAAAAACACTATAAATTCTTTATGTACAAAAAGAATCTTAAAGTTCTAATGTTGAATCAAAAAAGCAAATCCCATATTGTATGATACTATTCTTAAAGCTGAAGAAAAAAACAATAAAGCATTTAGCACTCTATACATGCACAGTAAAATTTAAAAATTGAAGGAGAATGCAAACATAAATCCAGAAGAGTCGTTATGCTTAGAAGGTGAGGAAGGAAGACTGGATAAGAAAAAGCCCAGATGTTTTGGGTACATGGTCATTCATTAAGTTAATAATGTCTTGTAAACTAAATCTATCGTAAATGTTTTCTTTGGAATACTAAATATAACTTCAAGGTGAAAAAGAAAAAAATAAAATAAAATGTAGTAAGAGTTACTTAAGTGGATGAAAAAGCAGAATTTAAACCTGAGAGGACAGAAATAGTTTTGAGTCTTTGCTTTTTCTATTTTGGGATTTCATGAGTATTTGGGGATTTTATGGGACATGGAACAATGGACTGGTTCCAAATTGGGAAAGGAGTATTGTTACTCTGCTTATTTAACTTATATGCAGAGTACATCATGCAAAATGTCAGGCTGGGTGAAGCACAAGCTGAAATCAAGATTGCCAGGAGAAATATCAATAACCTCAGATATGCAGATGACACCACTCTTATGGAAGAAAGCAAAGACTAACTAGAGCCTCTTGATGAAGGTGAAAGAGGAAAATGAAAAAGCTGGCTTAAAACTCAACATTCAAAAAATGAAGATCATAACATCTGGTCCCATCACTTCATGGCAAATAGATGGGGAAACAGTGGAAACAACAATAGACTTTATTTTCTTGGGCTCCAAAATCACCGCAGATGGTGAGTGCAGCCACGAAATTAAAAGATGCTTGCTCCTTGGAAGCAAAGCTAGGACCAACCTAGACAGCATATTAAAAAGCAGAGACATTACTTTGCCAACAAATGTCTGTCTGGTCAAAGTGGTGGTTTTTCCAGTAGTCCTGTATGGATGTGAGAGTTGGACCATAAAGAAAGCTGAGTGTGGAAGAATTGATGCTTTTGAACTGTGGTGTTGAAGACTCTTGAGAGTCATTTGGACTGTAAGGAGATCAAACCGTCAATCCTAAAGAAATCAGTCCTGAATATTCATTAGAAGAACTGATGCTGGAGGTCCAATACTTTGGCCACCTGTTGTGAAGAATGGACTCATTAGAAAAGACCTTGACGTTGGGAAGGATTGAAGGCAGACGGAGAAGGGGATGGCAGAGGGTGAGATGGGTGGATGGCATCACTGACTCAATGGATATGAATTTGAGCAAGCCCTGGGAGATAGTGAAGGACAGGGAAGCCAGACATGCTGCAGTCTATGGGATTGCAAAAAGTCAGACACAACTGAACAACTGATAAACAACGAGTATTTTTACTTAAGGATAGGGAAAACAAATGGAGATGTTATTATTTATTTACATTATAACCTAGATTTCTAAATATTAGGTATTTTTAACTTGCATGTTGAAAAAGATCTTCTTTTCCTCATAGGGGATTGGAATGCAAAAATAGGAAGTCAAGAGATATCTGGAAAGCAAGCAAGTTTGGCCTAGTAGTACAAAATGAGGACAGCAAAGGTTAGCAAAGCTTTGCACTAGAACATGCTGGACATAGCACTCTCTTCCAACAACACAAGACACCGCTGGACCTCTCTAGATGGCCAATACCAAAATCATATTGATTATTTTCTTTGAGGAAGAAAAGCTCTATACAGTCAATTAAAAAACAAGACTTGGAGCTGACTGTCGTTCAGACCATTAGCTCCTTATTGCAAAATTCAGCCTTAAGTGTATGAATGTACAGAAAAACCACTAGGTCTGTCAGGTATGACCTAAATCAAATCCCTTGTGGTTGTACAGCAGAGGTGAGGAATGCAGTCAAGGGATTAGAAATGGTAGCCAACATGCCTGAAGAAACATGGACAGAGGTTTGTAACATTGTACAAAAGGCAGTGACCAAAATCAACCTAAAGAAAGAAAGATGTTAGAAGGCACTGTGGTTGTCTGAGGAAGCTTTACAAATAGCTAAGAAAGGAAAAGAAGTAATATGCAAGGGAGAAAGGGAAAGATACATCCACCTGAATGCAGAGTTCCAGAGAATAGCAAGGAGAGATAAGAAAACTTTCTTAAGTGAACAATGCAGGGAAACAGAGGAAAATAATAGAATGGGAAGCACTAAAGATCTCCTCAAGAAAATTGGTGATATCATAGGAACATTTCATGCAAAGATGGGCACAATAAAGGACAGAACTGCTAAATAACTAACAGAAACAGAAGAGATTAAGAGGTGACAAGAATACACAGAAGAGGGCTTACAGTTCAATATAGAAGAGGAGCAAGATGTATGCCCATCTCCTCCTGTGAGAGCACCAAAATCACAAGTAGCTGTAGAAGAGCCATCAACAAGAGGACACTGAATCCACCAGAAAAAGATACCCCATGTCCAAGACAAAGAAGAAGCCACAGTGAGATGGTAAAGTGAAAGTGAAAGTTAAGTTGCTCAGTCGTGTCTGACGTTTTGCGACCCCATGGACTGTAGCCTACCAAGCTCCTCCATCCCTGGGATTTTCCAGGCAAGAGCACTGGAATGGGTTGCCATTTCCTTCTACAGGACCTCTTCCCGACACAAGGATTGAATCCACATTGTAAGCAGATGCTTTACCGTCTGAGCCACTAGGGAAGTGAGATGGTAGGAGGGGGTGCAATCATGATAAAATCAAATCCTACACCTGTTGGGTCAGTGACCCACAAACTGGAGAACAATAATTTCAAAGAAAAATTGTTGTGAAGGTTATAAAACCCATGATAGGCTTCCCAGCATGGGGATCCAAAAAGTGGACTGGGAATCCCCATGGAATCTTACCCTGAAGGCTGTTGGATTTGATTATAAGACTTCTGCAGGACTGGGAGGAACAGAGACTCCAGTCTTGGAGGCACAAACAAAATATTATTGCGCCAAGACCTAGAGGAAAGGAGTGGTGATGCCACAGGAGACTGAACCAAAAATACCTACTAGGGTTGGAAGGCCTCCTGTGGAGGTGTGGGTCAGCAGTCGCTCACCACAGGGATAGGGCACTGGCAGCAGCAGTCCTGGAAGGTCCCCTTTGGCATAAACCCGCTCAGAGTTGACCATTAACCCCACCATAGAGCACTTAGGACCACAGGGCTGAATTGCCTCAGGCCAAACAATTAATAGGTCAAAGACTAATAGAGTTTTGCCAAGAAAATGCACTGGTCATAACAAACACCCTCTTCCAACAACACAAGAGAAGACTATACACATGGACATCACCAGACAGGCAACACCAAAATCAGATTGATTATATTCGTTGCAGCCAAAGATGGAGAAGCTCTATACAGTCAACAAAAACAAGACCAGGAGCTGACTGTGGTTCAAATCATGAGCTCCTTATTGCCAAATTCAGACTTAAATTGAAGAAAGTAGGGAAAACCGCTAGACCATTCAGGTATGACCTAAATCAAATCCCTTATGATTATATAGTGGAAGTGAGAAATAGATTTAAGGGACTAGATCTGATAGATAGAGTGCTTGATGAACTATGGAATGAGGTTCGTGACATTGTACAGGAGATAGGGATCAAGACTATCCCCATGGAAAAGAAATGCAAAAAGGCAAAATGGCTTTCTGGAGGGGGCCTTACAAATATCTGTGAAAAGAAGAGAGGTGAAAAGCAAAGGAGAAAAGGAAAGATATAAGCATCTGAATGCAGAGTTCCAAAGAATAGCAAGAAGAGATAAGAAAGCCTTCTTCAGCAAATAAATGCAAAGAAATAGAGGAAAAGAACAGAATGGGAAAGACTGGACATCTCTTCAAGAAAATTAGAGTTACCAAGGGAACATTTCATGCAAAGATGGGCTTGATAAAGGACAGAAATGGTATGGACTTAACAGAAGCAGAGGATATTAAGAAGAGGTGGCAAGAATACACAGAGGAACTGTACAAAAAAGATCTTCATGACCTGGATAA
>SJYA01008509.1:0-16409 GCA_006410615.1 Neotragus moschatus
AGGCCTGGCGTGCTGCAATTCATCGGGTTGCAAAGAGTCGGACATGACTGAGCGACTGAACTGAACTGAACCAAACTGTTCAAACAAACGGCCAGCAGGAAGTCATGGAACCATATGTGGTAACTTTATCGCAAGCGCGTCGGGGCCCCTCTGGCTGATGAGCCTGACGCGGGGCCCAGCTCCTTCGCCCCCGTGGGAGAGCTTCTGTGCGGCCCTGTCTCCAGTTTGTAGGTCACCCCCCCGCGGGTGCAGCACTGATTCCATCCCGACTGCGACCCTCCTGCTTCTCTCCGTGGCTGATTCTGGGGGGAGCTTTTCCGGTAGCTTCCAGCGTCTTTTTCTGCTGATGGTCGTGCAGCAGTTGTGAGCTCGGTGTTCTCGGGGCAGAGCACACGCCCTCTCATTCTGCCGTCTTTTCTGGGACCGAGGTGTACACTCTATTTATTGCTAAAATTGGTAATAAGCCAGCACCTACTGGGCAGCACAGGCAACTTTACCTAAAGGGGAAAAGCGTTTGAGAAAGAATACATGCGTGTGTATGTGTAACCGAATGCACTGTACACCTGAATCTAACACAACTTTGTTATCAAGTATACTCCAATATAAAATTAAAAAAAAAATTAAAAGCACACATAAGAGCCACTCGGTGCAAAGGCTGAGTCCCACGCTGAGCCCCTCGGTGTTGACAGCCGTGCCACCGGGAGGTAGTTCTGCAGGACTCCTGGGATTGGCCCAGATCCGCCTGAGGGGCGGCCGGCCCGGTGGGCATGGGAGTCAGGAACGCCGCCCACGCCAGGAGCACGCTTATGGTCACTGGCAACCTTTAGAAACGGAGATGAAAACGCCGCTGACTAGAGAAAGCCCACTGTACCCCTGGCTCCCTCTGCCATGGAGACGCTCTGTATTCTTGATGGCTTTATCGGGAGTTATTCCCCAGGCCCCCAAAGCCCCCATTGAGAGCACGTAGCTGGGGCTTCAGCGGGTCCACAGAGCTGTGCACCTCTCACCATGACCCAGGCAGGACTTCAGCTCCCCAGCGGCAGCGCCCCCCTCAGCCCACTGCCCTTCCCTCCTCCCCAGCCCTTGGTAACCGGGAGTCTGCTTGCCTGCCCTTCCCTCCTCCCCAGCCCTTAGTAACCAGGAGTCTACTTACCATTTCGAAGGAGTTACCTCTTTTCTACTTCTTCCATTTCACATAATTGGAATCAAACAGTACGAGGTGGTTTTGTGATTTGTGTTTTTTTCATTCAGCATCATTTCCAAGTCTCATCCCTGGTCTAACACCGATCGGAGCTTCATCCCTTTCTATGAATGAGCAGTATTTCTTCGGCCTCATGTACCACAGTTCATTAGTTGATGGAAATTGTAGTTTTTCCTGTATTTAGGCTATTAGAAACCCTGTTTCAGTGAACACATACGTACACATTTTTGTGCTGGTATGTCTTCATTTCTCTTGGATAGAAGCGAAATTGCTATCGTGTTAATTCTGCATTTAGTATTTTTAGAAACTGCCAAGGTGTGACCAAAGCAGCTGCAAGATTTTACACTTCCCCCGCTACTTTCTTCACATCCTTCCTACCAGTTGTCCTTTTCCTTTTTCTTTTTTCAAAATATATGTAATAGGCACCCTATTGTATATAATAGATATTGACCATAAGTGTGACGGTTTGTTTCTAGATTATCAGTTTTCTTCTCTTGATCGACAGGTCTGTTCTTAAACCAGCATCACACTGTTACAGTTACTTCTTTTCTGTATAAGTTCATTTGTTTGTTTGTTTGTTTGATGATTTATTTATTGACTGATGTCTTCTTGACCGTTCTGGGTCTTTAAGGCAGCGTGGGCTTTTCTTCAGTTGTGGTGAGCAGGGGCTACTCTCTTAACTGTGGTTCACAGGCTCAACAGTGCGGCTCCCGGGCTCTGCAGCCCAGGCTCAGTAGATGTGGCGTGTGGTCTTTCTTGCTCTGCAGCGGTGGGATCTTTGCAAACAGGGATCAAACCCGGGTTCCCTGCACTGGCAGGCGGATTCTTTACCACTGAGCCACCAGGGAAGCTCTCAGTTGCTTCTTTAGTTTTTTTTTTTTTCTTTTCTTTTTTGTAGTAGTAACAGGAGTGGCTTTGTAGTTAGGGAATTTGATTCCTCCAACTCTGTTCTTCCTTTTCAAGTTGTTTTGCTTATTTTGGATTCTTAGCATCTCCATATGAATTTTAAAATCAACTTAGTTTCATTTAAAAAACAGCTGGGCTTTTGTTACAGTCTGTTCTGAATCTGTACATCAGTTTTGGGAGTATTGCCAAATTGGACGTGGGGCATGGGGCGGCTTTCCATCTAAGTTCTTACAACAGTATCTTGTGATTTTTAGTGTCTGTCTCTTGCCCTCTTTTGTTAAATTCTGTACATTTTTTACACCTTGCATTGTGTGGCTTCCTGCACAAGACTGGAATTTATCAGATTGACTTTTCATCTCAGTCACTGAGCGTGTCCTCTCCTTCTAAACAGGCTTTTCTGCTCTTCTGGACGCCACCTCGGCTGTCTCAGCACCGGCTTCTCAGGGGCACGCCTGCATTTCTGCCTGTTTAACACATTCCTTTTAACTGGACCAGTAACTTCTTTCTCCTTTATTTCTGACCATGCTCCACCCACCCCATGCGCTTCTCCAGGCCTCGACTGCGACTCTCCTTCCCAGGAGGGCGTCTTGGTTTCTGGGCTTGTCTGCAGCGTGGACTTCACCTCTCACTGCATTTCATGAAGGTGCACGCACGTCCTGTGTGTCGCGATGCGCTCAGACTTGCAGCGGCCATGAGCCTCAGGCCAGCTCACAGGAGACTCAGTGGAGTGTTTGTCATTTCTATTGACTGAGGCTGAATAGCACAATTCAAAGGAAAGAATATAACTTTCGTGTGAAGCTAAAAATAAAACAGTTGCCATGTTTAAAAAAAAAATTGCTTAAGAGCAAGGATTGTTGACTGACCCCGGTTGCAGAAGTAGCAGAGATTTCTATCATGATTTATAGTTTTCCAGTCACCCACAAGATAAGTGAAATGGTTATAAAATTGGTTTATTCTATTTCTATTGCTCTGGAGTCTTTTAAACAGTATAGTTTCATCAGCATTCACTGAGGAATTTCTTCTCATTAAGCCTGGGCCTTGCTTGGAACGTGTGAAGCTACCACGGTGTCCAGACCTTAAGACCCTCATTGGCAAGACGAGGGATTCCGGTGGACATTGTGAGGAGGAGGTCAGAGGTCAGGGGGTCAGAGCTGCAGGAGAGGAGGGCAGCCTTGCCTTGGCCCACGGGGACCGGGAAGGCGTGAAGGGAGGCTTTTCTAGAAACAGGGTGACCCCTCCTCTCAGGCTGGAGGACAAGTTAGGAAGAAGGATGCACTCGGCCGTGTGTGGGTGAGAATCACTAGGACGTGTGGCCTGGGTCACGGAGGCTGGAGGGAGAGGCTCAGAAGGGGCTCCCAGGCCTGCGGAGGGGCGGGGGTGGCCACGGAGCAGGGCTGGTTGGTATTTGTGGTCAGAGGAGCCAGAGAGGGCATTTAAGGCGGGGGAAGTGGGTGGTCACTGAGCCGCTTCGTGGAGGCAGCGCGCAGCGTGGGGGTCTCTGCTCCGCTATTGGGGGTGGTGGGCCCTGGACGCAGGCAGGAGGGAGGGGACTGCAGAACAGGGTCTCAGTTACAGCAAGAGCCAGCAGGAGGAGAGAGCCCGTCTGATGCCCCTGGTGGGATGAGGGGAGTCCTCTGCCGGAGGAGGACCCTTGGGGACCCAGCAGGGTCCTGATTAGCTCGGCTGGCGCATGGCAAGTCTGGGGACCCGGGAGACACCCCCCAGGCGGGGAATTTCAGATTTGTGGATCCACAAGCTTGAAATCTACTCATGTGCTCAGGGCACACTTGAGAACTGTCGGCACAGAGACGGCGCAAGACTCTGAGAGCAGGTGCTGCCCAGGGAGGGTGAGAAGTTCAGCCAAGGCGCCCGCCCGAGAGAGGAGCCTTCACGGTGGAGGGCAGAGAGAGGGACCGCCCAGGGCTGTCCCGGGAGCTGCCACGCGTGGATTTCACAGGATGTGCCCTTGGGAGACTGCGACAATCTTCCAGGGGAGCTGACGCGAAGTGTGCTGAGGAGGGCAGCATCTGATGACGGGGCGGGCAGCTCTGATGCGGAAATCTGCGCTTGCAACTCTGTGCTAAAGCATGTCTCCACCCGGAAGTCCCAGACTTACGCCAAGCCAGACCAAACAGAGGTCACCTTCCTCCTGGTCCCTGTGACTGTCCCTCCTCCCCTCCTGAGCCCGACCCCACGCCTCCGAGCTAGCCTGCCTTCCCCCAGAGTCGCGCCCCTCATCAGTTCTTCACATTTCAGCCAGAGCGAAGTTCATTTCATGCAGATTCTCTGATCTGGGATCCGTACTTACAAATCTTTCGTGGTCTGCCTGACTTGCATTAGAACAAAGTTCCATAACCTTCTTCACCTTTTTTTCAGCTTACCCCAGCTTACCCGGTAGGTGTTAATATGGGAAGTCTCCCCGCCTCCAGAACTGAGAAACGTGTCCTTCCAGGGTGAGCCTGCAGCAGCCTGTGGTCCCTAGGTCACAGCAAAGGTGAACTGTTGGTAACGCCCCTTTCGCTTGTCAGCATCCCCCAGTGGACAGAGAGCTCGCTGAGGACAGGCCAGCCCTCTCTCTATTTCCGTGTTTATGCCCAGGCCGGCCTGTAACTCAGCACACCGCACTGGGCAGACACTTGACTGGAGTAGCGAGTCAGGGATGATTAAAGATTATCCTACCCTCGTTATGAGTGGAGGCCTCCAGCACTTTTAGTAACCGCGGGCTCCTGTGACTATACACATTTTAAAGAAGTAGAACTACACTTCTTTTAAAACCTTTCAGAAATTCAAATTGGCTTTCCCCCAATTAGCCAGGATTTGTGAGGTTTTACCACATATTAGCATTTTTATTTCCGCGGCGTAAATCGGAAGACCACTGGAGGCTCGGATTCATCTCTGCATTTCACTCTGAAGCACCACCCTTCCCTCCGCTCAAACTTGAGCCCGCATCTGCTTTTCCCACCAGTGTTATTAGTAACATCACTCCTAGTACTAATCCTTCCTACCTTGTGTTAGTGTCATTTCATACTTTCTAAAGTGTTTTCCCACTTCTGTCCCAGGTCGATCTCCAAAATAATTCATTGGGAATGCAGATAAAGTATAACTGTAGACATTTATCACGTGTACATATTCAAATAGGGGCTAAATGACTTTTTCAAGGACGGTCTAATAAATAATCCTACCGAAGAAACCAGCGTATCCAGTGCTCATTCCATTCACGCGGCTTCTGTCTTTTCCTTAAAACCCACGTGAAGATTAGTGATCATTACTGATTTCTTACTTCCGAGCTAGAGAGCTATTGTAACTGCTGCTCGCCTATCCGAATAGCTGAGGTTTGCGGGAGGACTCTCGCGTTCGTTCGTTCTGGCGCGGTTGATACCGTAGAAGTGAAGATGTGTTCAGCACAAGCATGGCTCACAGCTCTCTCTCACGCTCCAGGGCAAAGCGAGCTGAGCCTGCCTCAGATCCCGCGGAGAGCTGACTGGCTCCATGCCGGCCCCTGTTCCCCAGGACCGCGTCCTGCCCTCTCACGCTGCGGGCAGCCCGCCCCGTCGGGCTCCGAGCATGCAGAGGGGCCGGCCGGGGCGTGTGTGATCCTGGCGCGCCCTCCCGGCGCAGTCCCTCTGCCAGCGGGCAGGGCCTGCAAACCGCGCGAAGGTGGACGGAGAAGTGGGCGGGGGCGGAGGGACAGACAGGTGGACAGGCCGCGGAGGGAGTGGCGCGCCGGGCGTCCCTTGCAGGGGAAGGAGCAGAGTGAGGAAGCTGCCAGTCTTGCTCGGATAGCGTCCCTACTTCTCCCGAGACGGAAGGGGCAGCAGGCAAGATGGGTTCAGGTCAGAGGGGAGTCCTCCTCCCTGGCCACCGGCGGGGGGAAGTCACAGCGCCTGTCCCTCCTCTTCTCGGAGTCCCCGCCGCCCGCCTGTCTGTCTCCCGGTCTCTCTGTGACTGTGTGTCTGTCTCCCTGTGTCCACCTTCCTTTCTGCCTCACACACGCATCAGGAAAGGCAAGGACACAGCTATTTACCTCTAAAACGGTAAGTAACTGTCATGTTGGACCACAAGAGACCAACCATAGCCTCTTAAGATGTGAGGCGGGCCAGTTTGGCACCATTGTAGAAATATCTTCTTCCCTGTGAAAGTAAAACTAGGAAAAAAGAAAAAACACAAGAAAACAAGCGCTTTCAGAGCAAGCGTCAAAGTCAGACTTGTTTCCTAAAAACCATCTACTCGATTTACAACAGTGGCTGAAACTCAGGCCTGGTCCGTGCCAGAGCGCCAGCCTGGAGGGGCCCCAGAAGCACCTCAGAGCGTGCTGCGGGAGGTGGTGGGGAGCCTCCTCTGTTCACTTCAGACGGTTCATTCCATGGTGCCCTGGAGATCTTATCCCCCAGTGTCTAGAGAACTGATGTTTTTTAAAAGGCTGTTTATTGAAGGCTTTTTTTTTTTTTTCCTACTTTTACAAACAGCATTTTTGGGGGAGGCAAAATACTTAGAGCCCTGACTCTATAAGAAACTTTATTAAACACCCTCTTGTTACCGAAAGGAGAGGTGGTGGGTCCGGCTGCTTGCCACTCAAAAGCCGGTAAACAGGCCAGGTGGGTGGAGAGGAAACTTGGCTTTATTCCAGATGCTGGCAAGTGGAGGGGAAGGTGGCGGACACCCGTCCAAAGGCCGATCGTGCACGCCGGGGCCCGGACACGCGGGGGATGAGAGCCTTTGCAGACGCAGGCGGGGGAGGTTCCATGCGGAAAGCGCGCCGCCATCTCCGCGGTCGCCTCCGCAGCTGGCCGGCGTGCGGGACTGGCGCCGCCCTCGTTGCTTGAGGCGCGGGCACTGCCCGGTTCCGGGTGCACTGGTTCCCGTTTCTTTGCCATCAGTCCTGGAAACTGTGGCGGCCCAGGTCCTGGGCACCGTCTGCCCATCCGGTAGCATCTCACTTCTCTGCCAGGGGTTCCGTGCCTGGAAGAGCTCACAGGAAGCGGCTCAGAGTGCTGTCCACAGCCCTTGAGAAAGAACAGAGAGGCCCTGACTGCGTGATGACTACAGTACCGTTATCTGGGCTACCTCGCTTTCCTGTTTCCACACTTCTCCTTTCTCTGATTAAACTTGTTCTTTGACTAAAGTTCCCCACAGGCAGAAGGCAGGTAGAAGACGTGGGACTGGGGGCAGGGACCACATTCACTGTGACGGAATACGGAGGCCAGAGAGCTGGCGTGCAGTCGCCGCCTGAACTCGTCTGAGAGTTAGAAGCGGCCGCTGGCTGAGACAGTTTCCTCGAAGCACGCAGTTCTTTGCCAGTGTCCACAGCTGGCCCCCCTCCACTCTCTCCCCCCGCCATCTCGTCCCGCTCCGTGAAGATGGTCCTTCCCCAAGTCCAGGGGCCTCTGTCTGGGAGGGAAGGAGAAGGCAATGGCACCCCACTCCAGTACTCTTGCCTGGAAAATCCCATGGATGGAGAAGCCTGGTGGGCTGCAGTCCATGGGGTCACTGAGGGTCGGACATGACTGAGCGACTTCAATTCCACTTTTCACTTTAATGCATTGGAGAAGGAAATGGCAACCCACTCCAGTGTTCTTGCCTGGAGAATCCCAGGGACGGGGGAGCCTGGTGGGCTGCCGTCTATGGGGTCACACAGAGTCGAACATGACTGAAGCGACTTAGCAGCAGCAGCAGCTGTCTGGGAGGGAAGGGCCTGGCCGCCCAGAACAGAACCAACTGCTCTTGAGCCACCCGTGTCCGGAAGGGTGGAGCCCGCAGCGACTCTGAGTCCCTGTGCTCCGCGCAGGAGTGTCTGTACTTGACAAACAGCTTGCCAAACCCGGAGACAGTCTCGTCCACTCCGAATTGCCGTTCTCTCAAGTCCTTGACTTGCTGGCATCCCAGTTTGACCTCAATGCATGAGTTCCTCTTAACTAATTTTGAAGATGAGACTCTAATCTTTATCTTGGGATTATTTTTGTGATCTTGTGGTACAACAGGAAAATGCTAGTATCTTTCAGACATTCACTTTAAGGTAAATTGTTCAGAAATACGGTTATGTGTGGAGCCTCCCTGGGGGCTCAGTGAGTAAAGAATCCGCCTGCAATGCAGGAGACCCCGGTTCGATCCCTGGCTTGGGAAGGTCCCCTGGAGAAGGAAATGGCAGCTCACTCCAGTACTCTTGGTGGGCAATCCTGTGGACAGAGGGGCCTGGCGGGCTGTGTCCACGGGGTCTCAAGAGTCGGACACAACTCGGCGGCCGAACCACCAGTGCCCTGTTCACGTGTCGAGCAAGTAGTGGGTCCCATTCATGTTTGTTGAGGACGCAGAGCTCACACTCCAGAATTTCAGGGGGTGCAAGTGCCCAGGAATGTTGGTCGCTCCCTGCCTGGACTCATCCCAGGAAGCAGGCAGTGGGCCGCTGGGCAGTGGCGGGAGGTCGGCCAGGCAGTGCCGGGAGGTCGGCCAGGCAGTGCCAGCCCCCATGGCTGCTCCGCCTGCCCGGGACTCCGCTCCGTCTGGGTCTGTGTTTGCTCATCCGTGCAGGGAGGGCGCTTTTGTACACGAGCTTTTGAACGTTCTAGCCGCAGGACTCTCCTTTCTGTTGGTGACACAGGAAGCTCTTGCTGTCAGGCTGGAGTGGGCTCCACTGGCCAGCGCTAGGCAACTCATGGGATTCCCCACTCACCCCTCCACAGAGTGGGCTCCGCTGGCCAGCGCTAGGCAACTCATGGGATTCCCCACTCACTCCTCCACAGAGTGGGCTCCGCTGGCCAGCGCTAGGCAACTCATGGGATTCCCCACTCACCCCTCCACACCAAAGGGACATCGGAGCTCACAGGCGAGGTCACTGAGCCCAGTGCCTTCTCAGATCCTCCCAAGTGCAAGCATTCTCTGACGCTAATCTTGACAGGAAATGAAGCCTCTAAGACGACACTGGCCATCATCTCCCAACACTTAGCATCATCAGACTTCTCAAGACTCTGTCAGGAGCTGGGAGAACAGGATCTCATCTTTGCATATCTTTGATAAATAATTGTTAACGATCTCTCCATACATGGGTGTGTTTCCTCTGTCAAAATGCTCATTAATGCTTTCTGCCCAATCTCTCGTATTGAGTAGCTTTTCTTCTTTATTGTTAGGCCTTTCTATGCTCTTATGCAGATCAAGTGTATGTCCTCCCTAGGTTTGTGATTTGGCTTTCCGCTTTCTTTAAGCCGTCTTTTATAAGAAGGTTTAGTTTAATATTGTCAAGTTTATCGACCTTTTATTGCCAGTGCTTTTGTTGTCTTGCTTGTTTCTCTTCCTTTTCCAAGATCTAAGAATATTAATCTACATTTTTAAGATGAGCTTTGAGGTTTTGTTTTTAATATTTAACTCCTCAATCCACTTTGAGTTATAAGAATCTACTCTGAGATATAAGAATCCAACTTTACTTTTTGCCATCAGATGATCTTTTTTTTTAATCCCTTTTGTGGGAGAGCGTCTCTCTTTTCTCTTTTGACAAGGCTTCTCCACCTGGAAGTCCTCCCATGCAACAGGTGCTGACCTGTTTACAGACTCTACCGTATTTCATAGGTTGATCTGCCAATACACAGCGTTATCCCCTGGGCTTGAATGCTACAGCTTCAGAACCAATGTCCCAGCAACCTGCCCCTCTCTGATGGGCTTCTTCACGAGACATCTGTGACCCACGGCTGTTCCATATAAAAATATCAAGCTTCTTGCACCACCCATGTGCTATGTTGGTTGAGAGTGTGCGATCCGTGAGTCTGAGACCTCAGGCTGGCCTCATCACAGTGTGGTCTGTCCCTCCGCTGACTCGGATCTCCTTGACGTGTCTTGGTAAAGCGTTCTCGTCGTCCCTGCAGAGGGGCTGCACTTCTTTTGTTAAACCGATGGGCTGCTTTGTATCCTCTCATACTGATCGGAACGCTGTCCTGAATGATGTTCCTGTAAACGACACAGTCTGTGCAGCCGCCCCGCCATGCCCTGGTTCCGCGTCTGTCAGTCCTTCTGAGGACGAGGCAGAGAAAGCGGGAGCAGACCCCGGCGGCTCCTTCTCCCCTTGTCCTCCCACAATGAGGGCCGCTCTCACCGCAGACGAGACCACCCCACTCAGGCCCCTGCTGAACACCCCCGCCCAGCTGTCGTGATTTCTGGGTGCCATCCCTGGAGTCCTCCTGGAACTGGTCTTGCTTCAGACCCAGTGGCCTTCCCAGTTCAGCACTTGGGTAAAAACGAGAGCCAGGCATTAACTTCATGGTGAGCGTAGAGAACGTTTAGGGACCGCACCACGGTGTCACAAAGAGTCGGACACGACTGAAGTGGCACAGATACAAAGAACAAACCAGTGGCGACCAACGAGGGAAGCTGGGCTTACAGGTGGGGGGGGGGGGAGGTCCAAACCACTGAGTGGAAACAGCTCAGAGACGTGCAGCGTGAGAAATGCAGCTGGTGGTTTATGACTGTGACTGGAAAGCAAGCTTGAGAGTGCATGAATGTTTTTAATTTAAAAAATTTACACAAAAATAAATAAAATATTCACCTAAAAATACACACTCAGCAAGGTGGCAGTGACAACCAGTGTTAAGGTTTATATTTACGCTCTACATTTTATCTTTGAATATGTTTGTGGCTTTGTACACATGGAACTCTGAATTTTAGGATCATAAGTGGTTCTTGTGAACCTTTGCTTTAAATCTTATAGCTCTCTACAATTTGATGGGTTTTTAGAAATCTATCAGTTTTATAATTTTATTACAGCCAACAGTCAAATATTTCAATCTACAACTATCTGACATTTTATAGTGAAAGAAAATGGGGGAAATTATTCACCTGAAAAAGTTTACTTTTCAAGAAGCTTCTCTAAAATGTACTTATTTTACTATAAAGAAATAGGTGTGTGTTGTTTGCCTGGACCCTCTTAGATATTTTAAATGTCCCATTATCTTGTCAGTAGTTTCACCTCAAAAGCTTTAAGGTTATCAGAACCTGAGGTTACATCTATGATTCAAGAGTCAGAGATTATCGGGTTGGAAAGAGTTGAAAAGTCAACCTCCTGATACGTTCGGGTCCACCTGGACATTGATCTCTTCAGCATCTTCCGTTGTGCTTTTTATAACAGTAATATCCTTATTATTAAAAAAGGGAAAAGCACTTGTGTGCTTTAACTTAAAAAGTTAAAGCTGAGTTTGCACACAGTTACTCCCAACTACAAATCTTTGAGCAGAAATTGGCAACAACTGTAACTATGGTTAAGCAGTAAATACACATGCGGAAGGTTTGCCCCAAAATGAAATGAACCCCAGTTGGAGCTGATGCAGAGAGCATCGTTACTGCAGTGCGAGAATGTCCATGGGACTTGAGTTTTAAAATGTAAACTAAATGGAACTGGTGGGGGAGTGGCTGAGACCAGTTTGCAGACCACCAAAACTGGGGAGAAAGCTAGCGGTGTGCTCTGTCGGCAACCGTGAAGGGTCCAGGCGAGGATGTGGGGGAAGGGTCTGCCCCAGCAGCCAGCGGCACCCCTCCGCCCGTTCACGCCCTCGCAGTCCCTTCACCCCACGAGGACGTGCAGACTCGCCACCTGCAGGGGCCCCCGCTTCTCCCGAGGGGCAGGAGCATCAAAGCCCCGTGGAGGAAGCAGAGGGCCTCGGAGAGATCTAGGTGGAGGAACTGGGGGGCAAATCCCAGCTTGGCCCCGGCTGGACGGCCCCACAGAGCTGCTCCCACCCAGCTCCCCAAAGAGCCCTCAGTTTCCCTCGTAAACTGGAAACACATCGGTCTTGGCCCGAAGCCCTCCGTTCACCATGGAGGAGACGGAGCCCTGGGCAGTGAGCCCGAGTCACCTGAGAATCAGACGCTGTTTCCCGGGACCGCTGCTGAAATTCCTCACACACCTCAAGTCACATTTCTGGGAAAAGTCATTAAAGTTATTCCACAAGCCCGTGCCATTCCTCTGTCCCAGCTTCCTGTTCAGAATTCATGTGCTTGAGTCATCAGTCCCACCTGAGGCAGACGCCCTGTTGTGATCATGCCGTGGGCTCCCACTAACCATCACCAGAGCCCCAGGAGGCCAGGAAACTGGGCCTTGAGGGGCACGGTCGCCTGTCCGCGGTCACAGTGTGTCCGGGGTCCTGCTGCGTCTGGGGTTGTGGTATGTCCAGGGTCCCGATGTGTCCAAGGTCCCGCTGTGTCTTGGGTTGTGGTATGTCCGGGGTCCCGGTGTGTCCGGGGTCCTGCTGTGTCTGGGGTCCCGGTGTGTCCAGGGTCACAGCATGTCCGGGGTCACGGCGTGTCCGGGGTCCCACTGTGTCTGGGATCACAGCGTGTCCGGGGTCCCACTGTGTCTGGGGTCCCAGTGTGTCCAGGGTCACAGCATGTCCAGGGTCACGGCGTGTCCGGGGTCCCACTGTGTCTGGGGTCACAGCGTGTCTGGGGTCCCAGTGTGTCCAAGGTTGCAGTGTATCCGGGGTCACTGTGTCTGGAGTCCCGGTTTGTCTGGGTCGTGGTTCCAGTAGCATGCCATCCTTCTTATCCTGACTCTCTCCAACCCCAACCTTTCCACGAGCTTTCTCTCCTCGGGCTCCCCGAGACGCAGACCTGGGAGGGCTCCGTCACTTCCCACGGGATGCACAGTTCCATCCGTGCTCCCAGTGGGGGAGGGCGGGGTGGTGCTCCAGAGGGCGGCCAGACGCAAGGGCAGCAAGCCCGCCTAAAACCAGAAAGTCAGGCGAGGCTGTGAGTCATCGGGGAAGCGTGTGCTTTCCCTGAACCCTAACGCTGAGGACGAGGGGGGACCTGGGCATTGCTTCTGAACCCCTCTAAAGTGGGGCAGTCAAGGCAGTGGCGGGGAGGACACGGCCAGGATCCTCAGGAGGAGGAGGGCAATGGAGGGACATGTTCCAGCGTCCTAGGGAGAGTTGCTCCATCTAGATTCTTCGCTCAGATAATTACAGTGGAAATAGGGAAAAAGAAAAAGACCTCCCAGTGTCTTTACCGGGGACGCGATGGAGGGAACGCAGAATTGCAGCTCTGAGTCTAGGCTCAGGAGCCCGACAAGCGACCGCACCGCAGCAGGTGAAGACAGGCCGTGATGGCTGGATGAGAGCCTGGGGGTCCGAAGGGGGTGAAGACAGAGTGTGCTGGGCCCTGCCATGCGAGACCCCAGAGAAGAGCAGGGGACGCGGGACCCGGGGGTCCGAGGGGGGTGAAGACAGAGCATTTGGGGAGCTGCCGCGAGACCCCAGAGAAGAGCAGGGGATGCGGGAGCCCGGGGGTCTGAGGGGGGTGAAGACAGAGCGTTCGGGGAGCTGCCACGAGACCCCAGAGAAGAGCAGGGGACGCGGGACCCGGGGGTCTGAGGGGGGTGAAGACAGAGCGTTCGGGGAGCTGCCGCGAGACCCCAGAGAAGAGCAGGGGACATGGGAGCCTAGGGGTTCGATGGGGGTGAAGACAGAGCGTTTGGGGAGCTGCCACAAGACCCCAGAGAAAAGCAGGGGACGCGGGAGCCCGGGGGTCCGAGGGGGGTGAAGACAGAGCGTTCGGGGAGCTGCCGCGAGACCCCAGAGAAGAGCAGGGGACGTGGGATCCAGGAGTCTGCGGGAGGCCGCGGGGCTCACGTTGCATGTGCTGGCTGTTCGCTCTGTAGGGCCTGGGTTTTGCCTGTGTTCTAGAGACAAACGTAAGTGAGCCACAGGCCCGTCAGGAAGGAAGCCTCCTGTCATCCCGAAGGGCAGGCTTGTGGAGACAAAGGCCTCGACACCGAAAGGCAGCGCTGACGTGGAGAGCTGACAGACGTGGGCCTGGAAGGTACGGAAAGAGGACATTGGAAGGGAAGGGAGAGGGGACTGGAAACAGCCGGCACACGGTGGAGAAGAGGTGCAGCTGAGAGGAGGGCACTGTGCACTGATCGTCTGGGCAGCAGACACTGAGACAAGATGAGAAAATCTTACTCACTGGTCTCAAAAGCAGAGACATGACTTTGTCAACAAAGATCCATCTAGTCAAGGCTGTGGTTTTTCCAGTGGTCATGTATGGATGTGAGGGTTGACTGTGAAGAAAGCTGAGCGCCGAAGAATTGATGCTTTTGAACTGTGGTGTTGGAGAAGACGCTTGAGAGTCCCTTGGACTGCAAGGAGATCCAACCAGTCCATCCTCAAGGAGATTGGCCCTGGGATTTCTTTGGAAGGAATGATGCTAAAGCTGAAACTCCAGTACTTTGGCCACCTCATGCGAAGAGTTGACTCATTGGAAAAGACTCTGGTGCTGGGAGGGATTGGGGGCAGGAGGAGAAGGGGACGACAGAGGATGAGATGGCTGGATGGCATCACCGACTCGATGGACGTGAGTCTGGGTGAACTCCGGGAGTTGGTGATGGACAGGGAGGCCTGGCGTGCTGCGATTCATGGGGTCGCAAAGAGTTGGGCACGACTGAGCGACTGAACTGGACTGAACTGAACAGGCATAAACGCTTGTACTCAATGCACGAATCTAGTTAGAGTCCACTCAAGGTAAGGATGGGGCTCTAGGGGACTGTTTTCTAGGAGGAAAGGGCTAAGAAACGGCCTTCTGTCTTGTCTCTGTGCTCCTCTCGGGAGGCAGCTTTCCTGTAAAGAGGTGAACAGGCGTTAGGCTTTGCGTGTTCAGTCAAAGATGGCAGATTCAAGAACGCTGGCTTCTGCTCTCGCCTCAAGTCCCACTGAAATGACAGAAGAGCCGTGTGCATTAGAAAAAAGGGCCCAGAAGAGAGGGGAGCCGATGGCAACCCGTCTGAGGCTAGAGGGCAGGGACCGGCGAGGAGGGAGGTGCGGGGAGGCGGGTGGGCTCAGACCCTCCCCAGGACGCTCACACCTCCAGGACCGGCAGGTTCAGGCCCCACGGGAGGTGAGACCGTGCTGCCCTGCTAACCGGTGAGTTGGCTGAAAGGTTAAAAGCCATGCAGACCCCAGAGATCTTTGCCTTCCATTGGCAAACTCCAGGTTTACTCTCTGGTGGAACAGAGCAGAGGGCTCTTGGGAGGCCGAGGCTGGACACCGTGCAGAAAGCTGGACCCAGAGGAAGGGCAGGGGCTGAGTATTCAGCCCCCCGTGATCCCCCTAATCTTCTCCCAAGCAGGTTCCTCGGGTGCGAGGTACTTGTTTATCAACTGACTGGTTCAAAACACCCTTGTGTAGCTCTCACTGTGGAGCAGACACAATCCAGTAACGTGCCACTTTCTGAAAGTTTTATAAACTCTATAAGCTCTTCTGTGGTGACCCCTTTACAAATGATGAAACCGATGTGGAGAAAAAATTTAGTAACTCACCAAGCGCGCAGAGGCACGCAGTGGGAGACTGGACTCAAAGCCCACGCTGCCTGGGCACAGAGTCCAGTTCTCACTCAGCACACGCGGACCACACACCTGACACAGAATCCCCAGATCCAGGGATCACCCGTGTGAGCGTGAGCAGGACACCCCGGAGACACACCAGTGCTGCCCAGGTAAACGCCAGCAACCGCCAAGGATCCCCAGACACCTGAGGACATCCTCTGATATGAAGGAAACCAGAGCAAGCCAACAGACAGAATGGAAAAGACACAAAAGCGAACTGGAGGAAAGAAGAGTCTAGAGAGCCCCTTGGATGGCAAGGAGATCCAACCAGGCCATCCTAAAGGAAATCAGTCCTGAGTATTCACTGATGCTGAAGCTGAAGCTCCAATCCTTTGCCCACCTGATGTGAAGAACTGACCGATTGGAAAAGACCCCGATGCGGGGAAAGATTGAAGGCGAGAGGAGAAGGGGACGGCAGCGGATGAGATGGTTGGATGGAATCACCGACTCAGTGGACATGAGTTTGAGCAGGCTCCGGGAGTTGGTGACAGACAGGGAGGCCTGGCTTGCTGCAGTGCGTGGGGTCACAGAGAGTCGGGCATGATGGAACGACTGGACAGCAACAGTCGACGTACAGCGTTGGTCAGTTTCAGGTGCACGGACAGTGACTCAGCTCCGCATGTATAGCACCCACTCCTTTCAGATTCTTTCTCCACAAGGTTATTGCAAAGGATGGAGTAGCGTCCCCGACCCGTCCAGTAGGTCCTTGCTGACCATCTGTTGTTGACTGTTTATGTACAGTAGTGTGTATCTGTTGTTAATAATCCCAAGCTCCTGATCTATCCCTCCCCCGTTACATTTTGTAAATCTGTGCTTCCTGCTGCTCACGCTGACACTGGTCTTTGCAGCCTATGGACCATAGGTGGTCTGAGTGGAGGCTGAAGGCTCTCGGGTCCTGGGACTAGGGGAGCGCTTCACGGAACCCGGGTCTCGGCTGAGCTGGACGAG
>SJYA01008509.1:19183-32999 GCA_006410615.1 Neotragus moschatus
CCATCCTAAAGGAAATCAGTCCTGAGTATTCACTGATGCTGAAGCTGAAGCTCCAATCCTTTGCCCACCTGATGTGAAGAACTGACCGATTGGAAAAGACCCCGATGCGGGGAAAGATTGAAGGCGAGAGGAGAAGGGGACGGCAGCGGATGAGATGGTTGGATGGAATCACCGACTCAGTGGACATGAGTTTGAGCAGGCTCCGGGAGTTGGTGACAGACAGGGAGGCCTGGCTTGCTGCAGTGCGTGGGGTCACAGAGAGTCGGGCATGATGGAACGACTGGACAGCAACAGTCGACGTACAGCGTTGGTCAGTTTCAGGTGCACGGACAGTGACTCAGCTCCGCATGTATAGCACCCACTCCTTTCAGATTCTTTCTCCACAAGGTTATTGCAAAGGATGGAGTAGCGTCCCCGACCCGTCCAGTAGGTCCTTGCTGACCATCTGTTGTTGACTGTTTATGTACAGTAGTGTGTATCTGTTGTTAATAATCCCAAGCTCCTGATCTATCCCTCCCCCGTTACATTTTGTAAATCTGTGCTTCCTGCTGCTCACGCTGACACTGGTCTTTGCAGCCTATGGACCATAGGTGGTCTGAGTGGAGGCTGAAGGCTCTCGGGTCCTGGGACTAGGGGAGCGCTTCACGGAACCCGGGTCTCGGCTGAGCTGGACGAGGGGGTGAGCAGGAGGAGGCTGCGGCCTGTCCCCCAGGAGGAGAGCGCAGCCAGCCTCCTCCCCTGTCCTCCCCCTCCTCCTGCACCCCTCCCCACCCCCGCCCCACTGGAGACTGACAAACGTGCCCTCCTGAAAACAGCATGTTCCCACAATAGCTGACGAATTCCCAAGGGCTTTCAAGGCTCTCTTAGGGGTTCCTGTTAACAAAGGTGCGGCACACAGCTGTTCCGACATCTATATTTAACACTAGCCAAGTAAAGACACTCTTGGTTCCCAGCAGAACCGTTCTTCAAGGCTCCAGGTGGGCCCTGAGCTGCTGGGGGTTCTGGTGGTCCCCGGAGGCCCGCAGGAGCTCAGGGCACCTCTCGGCCACGTGGCTCGCGGGCCTGGCGGCACGACTGGTAATGCACCTGAGCGGGGAGCCGCCACCAGCCGCTAGCAAAAGCACAAAGCACGAGGCAGAAGGAGCCCTAATTTACAAATTAGCAAGGCGCAAATCTGCCTCAGAACGGCCCAGCCCGCTCTGCACGGCACACTCACAGGGCCAGAGTCCTCAGCTGCTTGCCACAGTTTCTCTGATGGTCTTTTTAAAAGGTTAGAAGAAAAAATTAGAGAGAGTGAAAATTATATCAAAGGAGCTCTTTAACCACTGTATACAAGTAATGAGACCGAAGGTGACGCTTTGTTATATATGGAGAAGGGCTTCCGGATTCCAGCCTGGAATAGCATCTCCTGCCTCATCACCAGGAAACACGTTCTAAAAATAACAAAAGAAAGGAGGCGGGAAGAGAAGGAAGAAACAGGGAGGCTGGTTTTCTTCCGTCCAAAATGCAAGCATTTCAAAGAAAGGGTCACAAATGTCTGTCTATCGCGACAAGACGAGTGATGGAATTTCAGTCTGTCTCTTAATATATAGTCAGTCCAGAAACCAAAAACGAAGCTATCAATCATCCTTGAACTGGGGACAAAGAATGCTCTTTATTCACTACATGACTCATGTAGAAACTAAGCAATACCTCGTCCTCTTAAATGGAGAAAGTCAAAATCTGTCTTAGGTCATGAATATTAATAAAGGTAAAGTTAAAATGAATTCTATAATACAGCCATTTATAACGCAGTGGTCTAAAACTGAGTTTCCACTTCAGATCGCTTCTTTACCATGTGCTGTTTTAAGAGGAGACAATGATTTGGGTTCCTGGGAAGGGAATCCTCCCACCCACATGAAGCCCTTCCTCACCACCACCCGCCACCCCGGATGCCCGGGGCGGGTCAACCCGCGGCATGCTGGGCACAGGTGTGATCGCTGGTTCAGCCCTCTGCACCACTTCTTTCAGGGGCATGGGGATTATCTCCGACTGTCTCAAAGCAGGTAGTTAAAAGAAAGTGAAATGAGTGGAGCTGTTTCATACAATGACGCCATAAAGAAAGCCCAAGAGCCTCGTCTGAGTGAGGGTGGATGAGAGGAGCAGCAACAGCGTGACTGAACGCCCAGAGGCGCCCCTGCTGTTAGCGTGATTTCTGTCATTTGTGTCTGGCAACTAAGCTGCTCACGAAGCACTTCGGGAGCTCGTCCCGGGAACTACCGTCTCAAATCACCCCAAGCAGCAGGGGCAGCAGGCGTGGAGCAGGCAGGACCCCAACGGTGCGGCCCTCGCCAGCACCTGGGTTCCTGGAAGGTGGCGTCTTCCAAGCGCGTGGCCCTGAGGGGCTCCGGGGTTTCTTACACAATGAGACCCATTTCGTTAACGAGCCCGGGAGCCTTCATTCTGTTTTTTGAGCTTCTGCCTTAAAGAAGAAATTTCTGTTTTACATCTCAGTCATCTTAAATCAAAACATATGCATTTAGTCAGAAGCATCAACTACGCTTCAAGGGCATTTAGCCTGTAATCCATCTGTCAGTGAGTTTTTAACCTACGTCCGACACAGGACTAAGGGGTGAAGACCCCTCTAGGGGAGAGCGGTGTCTCCTGCGGACAGCCACCCTCACTTGTGTCTGTCTTCCAGAGGGGACAGGGTGTCGCATGTTTGTGGGGAACCCCAGCTCCCCATGAGCCTGAGGGAACCAAGGAAGTCTGCCATAAGGGTGGGAGAGCAGACTCAGTGCTATTTGGAGGAGCGGGTCCGAGAAAGGCTCAGAGCAGGGCGGTGTCTACAGGGGAAGGAGAATGTTTTCTCAACTCGTTGATTTATTTCTGAGTGTGGGAGTGGAGAACAGAGCGTGCACCAAACAGACGCTGTCCACAGATTAGGGTCTCGCAGATGCTAATCCGCTCGTGGGAGAGCCTAGCCTTTTCCTGACTGCCCCTCAGGGTAAGCTTTGTCCTTGCAGGGTAGAGCCTCACAGATTCCCTGAAGAGAAGGGGAACCGTGTGAGGCTGCCTTAGCCCTTCAGGAGATGCTTAGAGCCGTCGAGGTGACTTTCTGGGATTTCCAGAAAAGTGAGATGTGTAAATTATTCGCTGAAATGTGAGTTTTGAGCAAAGTGCTGGCAATGCAACAGGTGAAGTGGCTTTCATCACTAACGTATCGTCCTCTTCACTCATTTTCAATCACGTAACTGTCTTGCTTTGTGTTGGCTGATTTATAAGATTTATTCCAATTTGTCTACTTTGATGTTCTTCTTACGATGAGAATTAAGATGCGTTTCCATAAAACCACTGCCTCGAGTCCCAGTCAAACTGCTGGTAACCAACTTAGTGACATCTCAGAACATCTTCAGAGTAACCGTGCCCACTATGCAAATGCTCGTCACAGAAGGTTATGCACAAAGGCCATTCCAAACACTGCATCTGGTTGTTGCTTGATAGTTACAACCAATAAAACTCTTAATGAGGACTTAGGAGGTTGTACTTTGCTTTCCTTTTCCATCAGCAAATAGCATGTCCTGTGAAGCCTTTTCTGTGGGAAGGACTGTGGCTTACTTACTGCCCTTTGAATGGAGAAGGTGACAACAATAAAAACGCATCTGACAGCCTGAGACGGCACAAGCTCTGTGCTGACAAGAGACGCATCACTCTGCGTGCCTCACTCGCTTCTGAGCATTTCGTGCGCCTTCATGATTTTCAGACTCAGTCAAAAACCGCTCTTACACTTGGCTTTAGGAGAGCACGGCTACAGCTTCGTGTGATCTTGACATCACATACGGTAGTTTAGTTTTCTAAAGAGACTTTCCTATAAGGGATCATTGATGGAAAATGAGTCCACCATGACACCGTCCCAGTGTGCCCCCGGAGTGCCCAGGCATGCCCCCAGAGTGCCCAGGTGTGCTCAGGCATGCCCCTGGAGTGCCCAGGTGTGCCCCTGGAGTGCCCAGGTGTGCCCCCAGAGTGCCCAGGTGTGCCCAGGCGTGCCCCCGGAGTGCCCAGGTGTGCCCATGCATGCCCCCAGAGCACCCAGGCGTGCCCCTGGAGCACCCAGATGTGCCCCCGGAGCACCCAGGCGTGACCCCGGAGTGCCCAGGTGTGCCCCCAGAGTGCCCAGGTGTGCCTAGGTGTGCCCAGATGTGCCCCCAGAGCACCCAGGTGTGCCCCCGGAGCACTCAGGTGTGCCCCCGGAGCACTCAGGTGTGCCCCCAGAGCACCCAGGCGTGCCCATGGAGCGCCCAGGTGTGCCCCTGGAGTGCCCAGGTGTGCCCAGGCATGCCCAGGTGTGCCCCCGGAGTGCCCAGGTGTGCCCCCAGAGCTGTCTCTTATACACATCTTCCTGCTGCTCACGCTGACACTGGTCTTTGCAGCCTACGGACCATAGGTGGTCTGAGTGGAGGCTGAAGGCTCTCGGGTCCTGGGACTAGGGGAGCGCTTCACGGAACCCGGGTCTCGGCTGAGCTGGACGAGGGGGTGAGCAGGAGGAGGCTGCGGCCTGTCCCCCAGGAGGAGAGCGCAGCCAGCCTCCTCCCCTGTCCTCCCCCTCCTCCTGCACCCCTCCCCACCCCCGCCCCACTGGAGACTGACAAACGTGCCCTCCTGAAAACAGCATGTTCCCACAATAGCTGACGAATTCCCAAGGGCTTTCAAGGCTCTCTTAGGGGTTCCTGTTAACAAAGGTGCGGCACACAGCTGTTCNCCAGGCGTGACCCCGGAGTGTCCAGGTGTGCCCCCGGAGTGCCCAGGTGTGCCCCCAGAGTGCCCAGGTGTGCCCAGGCATGCCCCCAGAGCACCCAGGCGTGCCCATGGAGCGCCCAGGTGTGCCCCTGGAGCATCCAGGCGTGACCCCGGAGTGTCCAGGTGTGCCCCCGGAGTGCCCAGGTGTGCCCCCAGAGTGCCCAGGTGTGCCCAGGCATGCCCCCAGAGCACCCAGGCGTGCCCATGGAGCACCCAGGCGTGTCTGTGCACCAGCTGGTTGTCGTCAGCTCTCCTCCTCAAGGCGAACCTTCCTGGTGTTTGGGCCCCCACGTAGGACCCTTCCTGCGCGATGGGAGTGACTTCACTCCTCACGGCGCGCCTCCCTGACTTTTGCCCCCCGGTGGGCCCTTCCTGCGCAGCTATGGAAATGACTTCACTCCTCTGCCCTCTGCTTCTTCTCTAGACCGACTGCACCTCGTGGAGGAGGAAAACATGTAGTTATCGAGCCCAGTCAAGAGTCTGTGTCTCTGGCATTATCACAGCACCCCGTCGGGGAAGGGTCCAGGTGGTCCACAGACGCAAGGCGACCCAAGGGCCACGTAAAGGTAAGGACCCGCGCCCTACTCCCGGCTCCACGTGCAGACGTGTGTGTGTTACCTTAACATGTACTTGAAAAAGCACCAAGACAGATTTGTGATGGAGGATTCTGTATTTGATCAAGGGTAGAATGTCCCTTAACCTTCATACGCTCAGTACAACGTCAGAAATTATCACTATTACTAAACAGAGACTCAGATGGTTTTTTTATCCAATTACAGCATTATCTAGAAAATAATTTCACAGCCAAATTACCACGTGTGTTCAGCCTCTGTTGGGGGTATGGGAGCTTCTTTGTACAGCATGCCTGCTCAGTCGCTTCAGTTGTGTCCGACTCTGTGTGACCCCGTGGAATATAACGTGGCAGGCTCCTCTGTCCATGGGACTCTCCAGGCAAGGATACTGGAGTGGGTTGCCATGCCCTCCTCCAGGGCATCTCCCCTGCCCAGGGATCAAAGCCGTGTCTTTTGGGTCTCCTGCGTTGGTAGGTGGACTCTTTCCACTAACTCCACCTGGGAAGTCCCTTTGTACAGAGTTGCTTTACAATTAGATCTCTCTTTCCACTGCTAGTCTCCTCGGGGACTCTGTCTTTAAGGACGTTAGATGTGTCTTTGGTGAGGGCCTGTGTGCACCATCGGGGGTCATCAGAGGTCGCTTCAGTTAGGGATGGTCAACCTCCCTGGCCCTGCCATTCCCCACGAGAGTCAGGGCCTTGGAGACGCCCAGTGATGGCTAATGTTCTTCCTTAAGGGCTTTTAATTCTGGTGAAATACACAGAATGTAAACTGGCTGCCTGAGCCATCTCTCCGTGCACAGTTCACCAGCGTGGAGCGCATCCACGGAGCTGAGCGCCACCCTCTCCGCCCGTCTCCAGAACCCGTTCATCTCCCCAGGTTCAAGCTCTGTCTCCGCTAAGCACTCACCTCCGCGGAGTCATACAGTATCCGTCCTTTGGTAGTGGTTTAGTCACCAAGTCGGGTCTGACTCTTTGCGACCCCATGGACTGTATGTGGCCCACTAGTGCCTGGTTATTTTAACAGCGTGACGTTGTAGCCGGCGTCAGAATCCCCTACTTCTTTAAGACTGAATAAGATTCTGTGGTAGGCAGAGACCACACGAGGTTTATCCACTCTCTGTAAATGGACGTTTGGGTTGCTTCCACCTTTTGGTTACTAAGAATAATGACAGTATGAATGAACGAATGGGTTGTGGAACCCCGGGCTTCCCCGGTGGCTCAGAGGTTAAAGCGTCTGCCTGGAATGCGGGAGACCTGGGTTTGATCCCTGGGTCGGGAAGATCCCCTGGAGAAGGAAGTGGCACCCCACTCCAGTACTCTTGCCTGGAGAATCCCATGGAGGGAGGAGCCTGGTGGGCTACAGTCCGTGGGGCCACAGAGCTGGACACGGCTGAGTGGGAGTACAGATACTTGTTTGAACCTCTGCTTTCGGTTCTGCTCGTGGACATTCCCAGATGTGAAACCATTTGATCGGATGTTGCTTTTGAAGGAGCCTCCGTGCTGTTTTCCATCGTGGCTGCGCACTTACATTCCCAGCATCCACGCACAAGGGCTCCGGTTTCTCCACATGCTCACCAACACCCCGCTCTCTGTGGTTTTGTTTTCAGTCGTAGCCATGTGAATGGGTGTGGAGTGGCGTCTTACTGTAATTTTGAGTCACGTTTTCCTGCTGATAGTGAGGTCGAGGGTCTTTTCGTGTGCTCATTGGCCACTTGTGAATCTGTGGGTAAGTGCCTGTTGAAGCTTCTTGCCTTCATCAGATAGCTTCGTTGTTGTCACTGAGTTATAAGAGTTATGTGTATATTCTGGATATTAAGCCCTTATTAGATAAACGGCTTGTAAATATTTTTTTCCATTCTGTAGCTTGCCTTGGCATTTGGTTGGCAGTGACCCTTGATATCGAAAGGCTTTTAATTCTACCATAGTCCAACTTGTCCTTCTTTTGTTCTGTGGATTTCGGTCTCATATCCAAGAAGTCGTTGCCAAGTCTAACATCACGAAGATTTTTCTATGCATTTTCTGTTCAGAGCTGTATAGCTTCAGCTCCTGCGTTTGGTTCTGAGCTCTGATCCATATGGAGTGACTCTTTGCGTACGGGGTAGGCGAGGACCCACTGCCACACCTCTGCATGTAGATGTCCAGTTCTCCCAGCACCATTTGTTGGGAAGACTGCCCTTTTCCCTTTGAGGGGTCCCGACAGCCTTGTCGAGAGTCTTTGGCCGCATGTGAGGGTCCCAACATGCTTGTTGAGAGTCGCTGGCCGCATGTGAGGGCCTCGACACGCTTGTCGAGAGTCGTCGGCCGCATGTGAGGGGTCCCGACACCCTTGTCAAGAGTCGTTGGCTGCATGTGAGGGTCCCGACATGCTTGTCGAGAGTCGTTGGCCGCATGTGAGGGTCCCGACACGCTTGTCGAGAGTCGTTGGCCGCATGTGAGGGTCCCGACACGCTTGTCGAGAGTCGTTGGCCGCATGTGAGGGTCCCGACGCGCTTGTCGAGAGTCGTCGGCTGCGTGTGAGGGTTTGTTTACGGGCTGCCTCTTCTGTTCCGTTGTCTTTGGTGCCTTTATGCCAGTGCTGCCACACTGTTTTTGTTACTGTAAGTTTGTAGTAAGTTTTGAAATCAGGAAATATGAAACTTCTTAATTTGTTCTTCTTTTTTAAGACTGTTGGCTATCTGGGGGTTCCTGGAGAGTCCATATGAATTGTAGGGTGGATCTTTCTTCTTCTGCAGAACAGTGATGCTGGACTCTTGGTGGGATTATTTCAAAAATATGAATCACACGGCCAAGTTTCTTAATCAGACAGAAATAGAGGGTTTCACACTTTATGGCAGTGAAGTTTCCTGTCCAGTTTGAACAGGCAACATTACCGTAAATTCATGTTTTTTCAGTTAAAAAAAAATGAACATTTTCTTTTCTTTTTTCTGATCCTGGTCTGGAAAACAATAAGCAATTATACAGGAATGATAAATATAAACTTTTACACAAATCTGCGCTGAGAATGAAGAGACAGTTTCTGTTAAATTTCTTAAAACTCAGAATTTTGAAATCAGTAGTTCCTTAGTAGAAAACCACCAATGTCATGGAAGATTCCACCTGGTCTCTTCCATCAGGGTAAGCTTTCTGGCTGTTTATTCATAATTAAAGTCTAGAAGATACAAAACTCAGGTATGATAGGGCAGCACTCAAGACCATCGCCAATGCTAACAGTGTGGAGAGGTGCAGTGTATTTGAACGTGTGATTAATGACCCTCCTGTGTTGTTTTTGACGCAACAAAAGCTACCAATGATCGAGCCTTGCCCTGCACATCAGCACCGGGTAAGCACTACATCCCTCCCGAATTCTGCGAGTCTGAGTGGTCGTTCTTCCCACTGCAGAGCTCAGTGAAGGCGAGATGAGAGAGCATAAGGGATTCTGCTAAAAAGCTGTAGTTCATAAGTAGCCAAGACCACACAGACACCAGATGTGGGTGGCCAGTGATGAGATAGAAAGGAATTTTGTTCAGAGATCTACATTTTGCACAAATCACCAATTCCAAGGAGCCTTCTCATTTCAATCACTGCTGCTGCTGCTGCTAAGTCGCTTCAGTTGTGTCCGACTCTGTGTGACCCCATAGACGGCAGCCCACCAGGCTGCCCTGTCCCTGGGATTCTCCAGGCAAGGACACTGGAGTGGGTTGCCATTTCCTTTTCCAGTGCATGAAAGTGAAAAGTGAACGTGAAGTCGCTCAGTCGTGTCAGACTCTTCATGGACTGCAGCCCACCAGGCTCCTCTGCCCATGGGATTCTCCAGGCAAGAACTCTGGCGTGGGCTGCCATTCAATCACTAATGCAACTCTATTTCCAAGCCCTAAGGAAGTATTTCAGAAGTTAGCAGTCGAGTAGATGAGACAGACAAGGACGCAGAGGAAAGGGCTTGTCCGTAACTGCCCGTTCTGTCCCAGGAGCCCAGGGACGACCGTGTGAATCACCGTTTTCACATGTTCCCTGTTGTTTCCACAATGTTGAGTGCCTGTTTCGTGCCACGAGCCCGTCTAGGCTCAGGAGGTATAAGATGAACGAGGCGTGGCCACAGTCCCCAGAGGGTCCCCATGGAAGGGCCACAGTAAGCAGGCCTGAAGCTCCTTCCTCCAGGCAGGGCAGAGCCTGGTCATCTCCGCTCCCAGCCCCTGTGAGGAGACCGGTCACTTCTCTTGGCAACAAGAGACCTGGGGAAGATGATTTAGGAGGATGAGAAAGAGATCTTCGCTCTGATTACAGATGGGAAAGATGTCTTTGCAGAGGCCCCAGAACTGGGTCTTGCAAGGTTAAGTCATTAGACGTATGAATCGGGAGGGACCTTCTGTGCAGGGGAAAACAACCTGGAGAGGCACTCAAGGCCCAGGAATGGACGCCGGCCACTCGGCAGGTGCCGCTGCTTGTCTGGACAAAGGCTTCGACTCCTCCTGGCTTATGTCTGGTGCTGGTGAAACAGATGTGACTTCTGCAGTCCGCGGGAGAGAATGTGGCTGGCTCCATCTCCCGGTCCTCTCGGAGGGAGCCTCCAGAATGGCTCGACCCAGCGCTCTTCATCCCGGAAGCTGACGGCTAGTTGCTCTCACTCTGCCCACCACCCTTTCCGCCGCCAGCGCCCAGCGTGATCGCATCCGGCCATCCGGATCACTGTCACCTGCCGCCTTGGAGCCATAGATTCCAAGGCGTGTGCTTGCCTCGGTCCACCCTTTAGGTTCCAGCTCAGTGTCAGAAGGGCGCAGGGTAAGGGCCCGTGGTCCCATCACCGTTGCTCAACTGGCGGTGACCCCGGCACCCTGTGGACTTACTTCTTGTCCACAGCCCCAGATCCCCGAGCACCCCCAGTCAGGAGGACTCTGGGGCTTGCTCTCACGAGAGGAGTGAAAGTGCCACTGCACAAGGCTTAGATCCCGGGCGTTTTCCACCCGTGTGGCCCAGTTAGCACCACAGCTGCGAGCTGGGCACCTCTGGCTGCCCGCAGCTGCTGCTCCAGGAAACCGAGTCTCCTCTGAGCCAGGGCCCAAGGAGGAGATCGCACTCCCAGCCAGCGTCCACACGGAAGACGCCACTCAAAGTGAAATCAGTACCTACTTCCCCCAAATCTCCATGAATTGTGTCCCGAATGGCGCCTACTTTAAAGGAAAGTGTGCCGTTCATCCAGAAGGAGCAACCTGCTGAAATAGCTCCAGCTTCATATATCTCTGCTCTCTGACCCTTTGATACAGATTTCTTTAAAACAGCTGACAAATGCTGTTAGTTTCGTCCTAGCCCTGCCGATTAGCATTTGTATTCCTCTGGGCAAATCCCTTCCAAGTCTTACTTTCCTTTTCTGTGAAGTAGGGATGAAGGGCTAGATCAAGCGCAGTGGAGCCCATGGCAACAGTGGGGCCTCTAGGTGCTGGTGATGAGAGCTGAGGGCTCGCTGTGCGTGCGCGCGCCCTGTCGTGGCCGACTCTTTGCAACCCCGTGGACTCGAGCCCACCAGGTTTCTCTGTCCATGGGATTTTCCAGGCAAGAATACTGGGAGGGCTGCCACTTCCTCCTCCAGGGGATCTTCCCGACCCAGGAATGGAAACTGCATCTCCTGTGTTGGCAGGAGTATTCTCAGTATTCCCACTGAGCCCCTTGGGAAAGCCCGTGTTCCTTAAGTATCCGCTAGTACCAAACTCTGCCCTAATGATACCAGCCAAGTGCAGAAATCTAAGAAAAACTAAAGAGCCTCTTGATGAAGGTGAAACAGGAGAGAGAAAACGCTGACTTAAAGCTCAACATTCAGAAAGCTAAGATCATGGCATCTGGTCCCATCACTTCATGGCAAATAAATGGGGAAACAATGGAAACAGTGATAGACTTTATTTTCTTGGGCTTCAAAATCACTGTGGATGGTAACTGCCGCCATGGAATTAAAAGACACTTGCTCCTTGGAAGAAAAGCTGTGAAAAACCTAGACAGCGTATTATAAAGCAGAGACATTTTGCCAACTTTTAAAGGTCCATCTAGTCAAAACTATGACTTTTCCAGTAGTCACGTATGAATGTGACAGTTGGACCACAAAGAAGGCTGAGCACCAAAGAATTGAAGCTTTTGAACTGTGGTGTTGGAGGAGACTCTTGAGAGTCTCTTGGACTGTGAAGAGATCAAACCAGTCCATTCTAAAGGAAATCAGTCTTGAATATTCATTGGAAGGACTGATGTTGAAACTGAAGCTCCAATACTTTGTCCACCTGAGGCAAACTGATTCATTGGAAAAGACACTGATGCTGGGAAAGATTGAAGGCAGGAGGAGAAGGGGACGACAGAGGATGAGATGGTCGGATGGCATCACTGACTCGATGGACGTGAGTGTGAGCGAACAGAGAGACAATGAAGGACAGAGAAGCCTGGTGTGTTGCCGTCCATGGGGTTGCAAAGAGGTGAACATGACTGAGCAACTGAGCAAAGTACCAAGCTCTGCTCTCAGAGCGCCTCTCACCACACCCCGTTCAGTCCTCGAAACACCTTGTGTTCCTCTTCCATCTATCCGTAATCTCTATCAGAGGAAACGTATGTTTAGAAAAATCAAATAAAATGCCCCCCTTTGCACAGCAAGTGGCAGAGACGGGATTCGAGCTTAGGTGGGCGGCCAGGCTCCCGACCCGAGAGCTGGGACTAGCCTTCCCGCCATGTCCCCAAAGCCCCGTGCACACTTCACATGACTACCCTGTATCTACTCCACATACACTCACAACAGACACTACCTGTGTGTGCATGTATTGTGTGTATACGAGCTTGCACACCAAGAATTTGTAAACCTGCTAGGTTGCCACAAAATCACGCAGTTTTGCCTAACGGGGCGATGCTGTTACCAAGACTCAGAGTTCACTGCTTTTGTGCCCCCTTCCCAGGAGACAGCCCAATAATCCCCCGCTGTGCTTCCTCTCAAGACCCCCCCCCAATTCACCACACAGTGCTTTCTGATCATTCTCATGGTGGTTCATCATTATAGCTTAAATCATCTTTATAACTTTCTTATCTGCCATTATAAAAATATTTATTAAATGTGGTTTTATAAGGTACTACAGATAGTGAAAAAGAAAGAAAAGGGCTTTGTTTTTTTCTGAAATTTGGGCCATGGTAGAACTCTGCTTTCTCATGACTTGTCTCAGCGTCCGAGGCCACCGCTGTCTTGGANATCTTTATAACTTTCTTATCTGCCATTATAAAAATATTTATTAAATGTGGTTTTATAAGGTACTACAGATAGTGAAAAAGAAAGAAAAGGGCTTTGTTTTTTTCTGAAATTTGGGCCATGGTAGAACTCTGCTTTCTCATGACTTGTCTCAGCGTCCGAGGCCACCGCTGTCTTGGAAAGCAGGGGCGAAGTGACTAATCACTCCCCGACCCCAGACTGTGATGGGAACGTCTGATCTGACAGTCCTCTCCTCCCAGCAGAGAGGAGCCGCCTCTGGCCGTGGGTGTTTGCTTGGAGCCAGGGTGGGGAGCAGGCGAGGCCGTGCAGGTGGGGTGATGGGGGCCCTGAGTCCCCCTGCGGGCCCAGGGTCACCCAGGGAGTGTGCCCAGGCTCCACGGCCGTCCCGCTGCTAGGAGCGAGGTTGGCTCCTGACCCTCGGCCGTGACCTCGTGCGCCTCCTGACCCCCCGCAGGCCCGTGAGTGCTTCAAGGTGGCATGCTTTTCCACACCAAGCTGCAGAGTCAGGATGCCCTGCCTCCCGTTTCCCCCATGCTAAACCCGGGAAACCTCAGAAGCCAGAGGTGCCCAGGGAGCCCAGGGCTGCTGGTGCCCTCATGCTGGGCGGGCCGGCCCCGACCTCACAGGGCCGCCTGGAGCTGTCTGCAGGGGGAGAGGGCAGGAGGGACCCAGGGGTTCCTGGCCCCAGGAGTTCTGAACATCAGACTGTATGTTATAAAATTCCAGAAACACCCCAAGAGCAGAAGCGCCCCCAGAGCAGGTGCAGCACTCACTGCGTGGCTGTGCCCTGCGTGCTCCAGGTCTGGATCCACCACACCCCAGGGTGCTGGGGGCGCTCCTCACCCATCAGGGGCTGCACACACCCCTGGGATCCGTGACGGGTGAGATACATGCGTCCCGAGGCCTCTCTGGGCCCTGTGTGGCGCTGGTCGAAGCTAAATGCAGACTTTGTTTCAGTCTTCATATTTCCTCCCTAATAACAGTTCACACCCTCTCCTTGGGTCTGAACATTTGTTCACTATTTTATTTATAAAGCTCTACCATCGTTTGTATGTTTGGAGAGACACATTCTGCTTAAATAACTGGCAACATCTTCCATGGAAGAGGTTTTATCATTAAACCTCTGAGTCTGCTAATGTCAACAGTCCCTTCTATATGGAGTTAGTGGAATTTATGATTTCATAAAGAGGTAGTATTCAGTTCAGTTCAGTCGCTCAGTCGTGTCCGACTCTTTGCGACCCCATGAATCACAGCACGCCTGGCCT
>SJYA01008510.1:0-12104 GCA_006410615.1 Neotragus moschatus
AAAAAAAAAAAAAAAGCTGTTGAAGGAAATATTAGAAAGTCTAACAGTTAACCAGAGGTGAATTGGGACCTCTTTTAGATTTCCAGCTGGAAAGGTTACATGAAGATGACAGAAGTGGTTTGCTTTCTCTCCCTAGGGAGTGTTCCTTTTTTTCTAAGTGCGGTTTTTAGACATTTTTATCTTAGAACTCATTTCTCAATGGGATTTTATATATCCAGGGGATAAACATTGGTTCTTGGGAGGTCAACAATATCTTTTAATGCCCAAAGGACAGATATATACATAGTACCTAAATAAATATGCAGAAGAGCTATAGTTTTAAAATTTAATGGAAGGGCAAAGAGGAGGAAAAATCTAAAAAAAAAAAAAAACTCCTAGAGGCGGCAACAATAATGAAAATGTGGTTGTCTAACCTACCCTCAGAAGCACCAGCCTAGGGCATGATTGATGGTCCGTTCTGAACTTTGTGCTTTCACATAGAGAGGATAAAAGTTGTTTTGCTAGTCGAGTCCTAGTGAGCTGTGTAGTAGCTCCAAGGGCATGAATCTGTTAGGTGGAGCACACACCATTTGATCCATCTACCAGTTTCTTTATCATTGCAGGGAGAGAATTGCTCAGAGTACCTTCAACGCTGGAGGGCTAAGTGGAGAATTTGTTAGGGGCTGGTGGTTCAGAAGATAGCTAATCTGCCTGCAATGCAGGAGACCCAAGTTCAGTCCCTGAATTGGGAAGATCCCTTGGAGAAGGGAATGACTGCCCACTCCAGTATTCTTGTCTGGAGCATGGGGTCAGAAAGAGTGGGACATGACTGAGTGAGTAACACTTTCACTTTCAATTACTAGCAGGCAGGAGCAGAGTTCGGGGATATGAAAGGTATTGGAGATGTCCAGCTTAAGTTACCTTCCCTAAGGCAGCATGTGTTTTCGTTTTATATTCTAGACCTCTGCTATTGATTCAGCCTCCTTTGATCTCTTATGATTCTTCCTTCTTTAGTTCCTTCTTCGAACTCACCAGTATTCTCCCCATTTCCATTTCAGAGTCCTGGGAAAGACTCAACTCCTACATCCTCATTTAGGCAGAGCTGAAGGCAGAGGCCAGAAGGCCTCTGACCTCATAGACAGCAGCCATGGGTCATCTGGGTCAGACCTCTTTAGGGACTGGAGGGTGTCACACATGATTTGGACACAGCTGCCTTTGCCTGAGGAATTTCCCAAAGCCACTTCTCTGAGGGCTGTGGTCATAATTTGCTTGGAACACAGCTTCTTGGGGGTGAGGTTATCATCCTGAAGTTTCACCTGCTTGAAAGTACGAGGCTTACATAACTGGTGTGTTTGACATAGTTGATCATCACTGAGGATTTTCCACTAGGGTTCCTTTCATCATATTTGGATAAAGAATTTTAAAGCTTGTCTTCTGATAGCTTGTCTAATGGCTTAGCATCAGGAAAAGTAAAGTTTGCCTAGACTTTCAGTCTCAGAGATCGTCTCTCTCATGAGACTTATTATTTTGCAAACCTTGAAAGAGGAAGTCATTGTCTTCATCTCTGTTTTCTCAGCACTTAGGATTTAGTTCCTCTGACATGTGGAATTTTCTAGTAAATTTTGTGACTTGACACATGGTCTTGCACATGGAAGAGATGATTGTTAAATCTGAAAATTCAAAAATCATCAAAAGGCAAATGCCGTTAACTTCTGTTTTATGTCAAGTCAGAAGAGCTGTTATCTTAGGCTTCAGTCCTGCACCACCTTGATATTTATGAGGTTTTTTTTTTTTTTAAGAAAATGTTTATTTGAAAAAAAAAACTGAGCATCAATTTTGAAAGGAAGATAAAGTGGAGAGAAAATTGCAGCATGTAAGTCAAGTATTAAGCTCCTTAATACACAAAAAGCCTTTTTCAAAGAAGTAAATAAGGAAAGAACATTCACTTGTAGCATTCTTTTGGGCCTACTTTAACAGATATTTCACATTCTAAAAAAAACATGAGCATGAAACATTTTTAAACTCATTAATCAAAGAAAGGCAGATTATAATTTACCTTATCAGAATGACAAAAATTAAAACATTCATCACCAGGCTTAAGGGAAATAGGTATTCATATCTTTTATGTGGGAGTATAAATAATATTTAATCTGTTGGGAGGATGATTTAACAACAGATATTTTTATGAGTTAGCAAATTCCTTCACAAGAATGTTTATTGCCACATTGTTTGCAAAAGTGAGAAAGTTTAAGCAACCCACATGACTTGGAATAAGTGACTGTTAAGTGTTATAAACAGAAATGATGAATCTTGGGGGTTTGAGTCATTAAAAATTTGTGGAGTTTGATGATATCATGTAACTGAAATAGAATCATATCAAATAATATATTTAGTATATGTGCTGTGTTCAAAAAATGTCTATGAATTTTCTTAATTATATGTACTGCTGGATAAGAAATTACAGTTCTTCTTTATACTTTCCAAAATTTCTTAAATTTTTATAATAAGCCAATAGCATTTCCATAATTGGAAAAACTATTTAGTACAAAGCATAGTATATGGAAGTGAGAGGAAGTCTTAGTTACTTAATAGAATATCCATCACTATAATGCCTTGCTGGTAACTTTTCTTTTGAAGGTCCTTCCCAGTGATTGAACAAGGGAAAGCAGTTTGACTAAATGCTTTAATGTTAACATATACTATTTTGCAGGTTATTAAAACAGAAACAAACAGAGGTGGCATGGAGCAGTGGGAGCAAGAACATTTCAGTTAGATGTTCCTGGGTTGGGTTCATGGCTGCTGTTGTGGAACCTTGGGTATTGAACCTGCAGTTTCCTCACCTGTGAAATGAGTATATTCACAGTGCCTGTCCTTACAGGCCCACTGTGGGGAATCCTGAGGGTCGTGTGTATGCAGCATTTAGCACCACATGTGACTCAGTACACAGGTGGCTCTTCTTAGGAGGAGAAACCTCTCAGGAGGGGCATAGCATTTCCTTCAAGAGAACCAAACTTGAAAACCAATAATTAGAAGTTGCTGCTTACTGTAGAAAGAATGACTGTTGTGGTGGTATATTAAGTTTTTATTACCTAAACTTGGCAGCTTAAAATAACATTTGTTTAAGCTATGATTTTCCAGTAATCATGTATGGATGTGAGAGTTGGACCATAAAGAAGGCTGAGTGCCAGAGAATCGATGCTTTTGAACTGTAGTGCTGGAGAAGACTCATGAGAGTCCCTTGGACTGCAAGGAGATCCAACCAGTCCACCCTAAAGGAGATCAGTCTTCAATATTCATTGAAAGGACTGATGTTAAAGCTGAAGCTCCAGTACTTTGGCCACCTGATATGAACAACTAACTCTTTGGAAAAGACTCTGATGCTGGGAAAGATTGAAGGCAAGAGAAGAAGAGGATGAGATGGTTAGATAATATCATGGACTCAATGGACATGAGTCTGAGTAAACTCTGGGAAATGGTGATGGACAGGGAAGCCTGGTCTGCTGCAGTCCATGGGGTCACAAAGAGTAGGACATGACTGAGTGACTGAACAACAACAGATCATCTAACAGTTTCTGTGGGTCTGAAGTCCAGGCGTGGTTTTTCCTGGGTACTTAGGGATTCTGGAAGCTGCCATCACGATGGTGACTGGGGCTGGTTCTCAGCTGGAGGCCCAGCTCGGGAAACATCTGCTTCCCTACTTGCATGGTGGTTGTCAGCGGTCAGTGTCCACAGGGTTCATGGCAGTTTGCTGCTTTAAAGCCAACAGGTGGGGAGAGGAAAGAAGAGAGTACAAACTTGCTCACAAGACACAGTCTTCCATAATGCAGTGCAATCTCAAAGATGACAGTCTGTCCCCTTTGGCAAATTCCAGGAGTTAGAAGCCAATCTCAGGTCCTACCTGTGCTCATGGGGAGATTAAGCATATAAAGTGTGAACACCGTGAGTGGAGATCGCGTGGAGGGGGGTGATCTGTCGGTCACAAATGGTGTTCACATTCATGTGTGTTGTGTTTCAAACTCAGAGGCCAATTACTGTTTATGTTTTAGGAGGTGATTTGGTTGAGAAAAGTGCTGGTTTATAGCTTAATATGGAGAAAGCAATGGCAACCCACTCCAGTTCTCTTGCCTGGAAAATCCCATGGACAGAGGAGCTTGGTAGGCTGCGACTTCACTTTTTGCTTTTCACTTTCATGCATTGGAGAAGGAAATGGCAACCCACTCCAGTGTTCTTGCTTGGAGAATCCCAGGGACGGGGGAGGCTGGTGGGCTGCCGTCTATGGGGTTACACAGAGTCGGACACAACTAAAGCGACTTAACAGCAGCAGCCGAGGGGCCAGATGCCACATCTTAGTTTTTTGAATGCTGAGTTTTAAGCCACATTTTTCATTCTCCTCTTTCACTTTCATCAAGAGGCTCTTTAGTTCCTCTTTGCTTTCTTCCATATGGGAGATGTTATATGCATATCTGAGGATATTGATAATTCTCCTGGCACTCTTGATTCCAGCTTGTGCTTCATCCAGCCCAGCATTTGGTTGAAGTACTCTGCCTGTATGTTAAATAAACAGAGTGAGAATATACTCCCTTGACATATACCAGTGTGTTCAACCATTTCCAATCTACCTTTGTTCATGGACCTAACCTTTCTCTTTCCTATGCAATATTGTTCTTTATAGCATCAGACTTTGCTTCCATTACCAATCACATCCAGAACTAGGTGTTGTTTATGTTTTGGCTCCATCTCTTCATTCTTTCTGTAGTTGTTTCTGCACTCTTCTCCAGTAGCATACTGGGCTCCAACTGACCTGAGGAGTTTGTCTTTCAGTGTCCTATCTTTTTGCCTTTTGATATTGTTCATGGGGTTCTCAAGGCAAGAGTACTGAAGAGTTTTGCCATTCCCTTCTCCAGTGGGCCACATTTTGTCAGAACCATATATTCTATCCTCAGATATAATTTTGAAAACCTTTGGCAAATGGTAGGAACACTGTAAGTGCATCCTTGTAGTACTGTCATTGCACTTTTTTTTATTCTAAATCTCGTGAACTAATTTATGACTGTTTTTGGGAGAGGATTTAAACTTAGAGACATTGAAACATACATTGTCATATGTAAAAGAGATAGCTAGTGAGAAGTTGCTGCATAACAAAGCTACACCTAGTATGCTGTGACAACGTAGAGGTGGAGGATGGAGTAGGGGCTGGGAGGGAGATTCATGAAGGAGGGGACATATGTATACTTATGGCTGATTCACATTGTTGTCTGTTAGAAAGCAACACTATTGTAATCCATTTATCCTCCAATTAAAGACTAAAAAAAAAGTGATATTGCTGCAGTTTATGTCAGGGAGTGTTCTACCTGTTTTCCTCCAAGAATCTTATAGTGTCTTGTCTTACATTTAGATCTTTAATCTATTTTGAGTTTTTTTTTTCTTTTTTATATAATGTCAAAGAATGTTCTAATTTCAGTTTTTACATGCAGTTGTCATTTCCTCAAACTATATTTCCATCATAGATTAATTGACAATAGACACATGTATTTACTTCTGGGCTTCCTGTCCTACTCCCTTGATGTATATTTCTACTTTTTGTAGCAGTACCATACTTTTTTTTGATAAGTACATCTTGTAATATAGTCCAAAATTAAGGATTCTTATTCCTCTAGCTCCATTTTTCTTTCTGTATTCCTTTGTTTATTTGGGGTCTTTTGTGTTTTTATACAAATTTTAAGGCTTTTTATTTTTGTTGTTGTTGTTCTGGATCTGCAAAAAATGCCATTGATAATTTGATAGTAATGCACTGTAGCTATATATTCATTGTTTACAATATTGATTTTTCCAACCCAAAAGCATGGAATATCTTTCCATCTCGTGTGTTGTGTCTAATTTTTTCA
Source organism: Neotragus moschatus (assembly GCA_006410615.1). Lineage (NCBI taxonomy): Eukaryota > Metazoa > Chordata > Mammalia > Artiodactyla > Bovidae > Neotragus > Neotragus moschatus. The sequence continues at coordinate 5,865 of SJYA01008510.1, forward strand.
TCAGTATCTTATAGTTTTCAGAGTACATGCTATTTATCTCCTTAGACAGGCTAATTTCTAGTTTTTTTTTCTTTTTATGTGATGGTAAATGAAATTGGCTCTGGAATATATCTTTCCAGTGTTTCATTGTTGGTGTATAAAAATGCTAAAAATGTATATTAATATAATCTTCAACTTTACCAAATTCATTGATGAGCTCTAGTAGCTTCCTGGTAGTGTCCTTAGGATTTTCTTTGTATACTATCATGTAATCTGCAAACAGTTATAGTTTGATTTCCTTTCTAATTTGGATTCATTTTTCTTTTTCTTCTCTGGTTGTTCTGGCTAGAACTTTCAAAACTATGTTGAATAAAAGTGGCAAGAGTGAATATCTGTCATATTCCTGACCTTAGAAGAAATACTTTCAGTTTTCACCACCAAGTGTGGTGTTAGCTATAACTTAGTCATATATGGCTTTACTATGCTGAGGCATGTTTTCTCTATGTGCATTTTCTGGAGTATTTCTATCATAAATGTGTGCTGAATTTTGAAAAATATCTTTCTGTGTCTATTGAGATGATCATACAATTTTTATTCCTTAATTTGGTAATGTGATGTATCATACTGATTGGTTTTCAGATATTGAAAATCCTTGCATCACTGGGATAAATCTAATTTGATAATGCATTGGTCCTTGGTATATAATCCTTTTAATATACTGTTGGTTTTTATGGATTTTGCATCTATGTTCATCAGTGTTATTTGCCTGTAATTTTTTTAGTTCCCCAATTTTAATATCAGGGTGATGTTGGCCGTTAGGCTCATAGAATGAATTTGGAAGTTTTCCACTCTCTGTAAATATTTTTATAACAGTTTCAGAAGCGTAAATGTTAGCTTTCCTCTAAATGTATTATAAACTTCACTTGTGAATCCACCAGACTTTATTTGTTGGGAATTTTTAAGTCATAGTTTCAAATTCAGTGCTTGTGGTTGATCTGCTTTAGTATTCTATTCCTTCCTGGTTCACTCTTGAGAGATTGTTTCTTTCTAAGAATATGTACATTTCTTTCAGTTTGTCCATCTTATTGGCATATAATTCCTTTACATAGTTTCTTATGATTCTTTGTATGTCTTTGTTGTCAATTGTAACTTCTTTTCTAATTTTATTGAGTCCTCTCTTTTCTTTTCTTAATGAATCTGGCTAAGTTTTTGTTTTCCTCCAAGGAAACAACTTTTAGTTTCATTGATGTTTGCAATTGTTTCATTTGTCTCTATTTCTTTTATTTCTTCTCTAATATTTTTGATCTCTTCTACTAAATTTAGACTTTGTTTGTTCTTTCTCTAGTTGCTTTAGATGTCGGTTTATGCTGTTTGTTTCAGACTTTTCTTGTTTTCTGAGGTGAGACAGTATTGCTATGAACCTCCTTCTTAGAAATAGTTTCATGCATTCCCTACATTTTTGATCATTGTGGCTTTATTTTCCTTTGTCCATAAGTATTCTTTTAATTTCCTTTTTTATTTCTTTAGTGAACATTTGTAGGTTTCCCTGGTGGCTCAAACAGTAGAGTCTGAAACCTGGGTTCAATCCTTGGGTCAGGAATATCCCATGAAGAGGGAAAGGGCAACATACTCCAGCATTGCTGCCTGGAGAATTCCATGGAGACGAGCTTGTTGGGCTACAGTCTACTGGGTTGCAAAGAACTGGACATGACTGGGTGATAGTTTAGTAGAATATTGTTTAACTTCCATATTTTTGTGTTGTTGTTTACAGTTTTCTTCCCCTATAGCTTATATCTATTCCTGTAGTATTGTGCTCAGAAAAGATTCTTCACATGGTATCAGTTTTCTTAAATTTACCAAAGCTAGCTTTATAGACTAGCCTGTGGTCAAATCTGAAGAATATTCTAAGTGTAATTGAGAGGAATATGTGTTCTGCTGCTTTTCTATGTAATGCTCAATAAATATAAATTAAGTTAATCTGCTTGATGGGCAATTTAAAACCTATGCTTCCTTTATCGTTTTTCTGTCTGCATAATCTCTCCATTTGATGAAAATGGGGTGGTAATGTCCTCCACTATTATTGTGTCATGTTGATTTCTCCTGTTATGGTTTTTAACATTTGCCTTATATATCAGCATGCTCCTCTATTGGGTGCATATGCATTTGCAACTGTTATATCTTCTTTTTGAATTAATTCCTTGATCATTATGTAGTGTCCTTCTTTGTCTCTTGCAATAGTTTTTATTTTGATGTCAATTTTGTCTGGTATGAGTATTGCTAATCCATCTTTATTTTGATTTTTGTTTGCTTCGAATGCCTTCTTCCATCTCCTCAATTTCAGTCTGTATGTGTCCCTAAGTCTGATGTCTGTCTTTTGTAGACCGCATATGCACTCAGTCATTTCAGTTGTGCCTGACTCTTTGCAACCACATGAACCGAAGTCCAGTAGGCCCCCATCCATGATATTCTGCAGGCAGGAATACTGGAGTGAGCTGCCATGCCATCCTCCAGGAGACAGTATATATACTGGTCTTATTTTTGTATCCATTAACCAGTCTGTGTGTTTTGGTTGGAGAATTTAACCCATTTATATTTAAGGCAGTTATCAATAAGTATGTTCCTTTTGCCATTTTCTTAATTATTTTAGGTTTATTTCTGTATGTCTTTTTTTCTTTGCTTCCTCTCTTTTTATCTTCTTGGGGTTTAATGACCATCATAAGTGTTGTGTTTGGTTGTTTTTCCTTTCTTTGTGTATGTATTTTAATTTTTGCACTTGCTATTCCCATCGGATTTTGATATAGTAATATTTTTTATTCATTTTAATTGGAGAATAACTACTTTACAATATCATGACGATATTTGTCATATAACAATATGAATCAGTCATAGGTATGCATGTGTCCTCTCCATCCTGAATCCCCCTCCCAACCACCTACACAGACTGTCCCTCAAGTTGTCACAGAACATCAGCTTTGGGTGCACTGCTTCATACATCAAACTCACACTGGTTATCGAGTTTACATATGGTAATGCATATGTTTCAATGCTATTCTCCAAAGTCACCCACTTTTCCTTCTCCCACTAAGTTCAAAAGCCTGTTTTTTATGTCTGTGTCTCCTTTGCTGCCCTGCATGTAAGGTTGTTGGAACCATCTGCCTAGATTCCATATATATGTGCTAATATAGGATCTTTCTATTTCTGATGTAACTCATTCTATATAGTAGATTCTAGGTTCATCCACCTCATTAAAACTGACTCAAATGTATTTCATTTTATATCTGAGCAATATTCCACTGTGTATATGTACTGCAACTTCCTTATCAATTCATCTGCCAATGGACATCTAGGTTACTTCCATGTCCTAGCTATTGTAAATAGTGCTGCAATTTCTTTTTCTGATTTTTCATTGTTATTATATAGGAATGCAAGGGATTTCTATTTATTTTGTATCCTGAAACTTTATTCATTGATCAGCTGAGACAATTTTCTGGAGGCATCTTTAGGGTTTTCTATGTAGAGAATCATGTCATCTCAAACAGTGAGAGTTTTACTTCCTTTTTTCCAACCTGGATTACTTTTATTTCATTTACTTCTCTGTTTGTTGTGTCTGACTCCCAAAACTATGTTGAATAAAGTGGCCATATTGGGCACGTTTGTATTTTTCCTGATTTTAGAGGATAATCAGCTTTCATTTTTTCACCCTTTAGGATGTTTGACTGTGGGTTTGTCATATATGGCTTTTATTATGTTGAGGTGTGTTCTTTCTATGACTACTTTCTGAGGAGATTTTACCATAAATGGTTGCTTAATTTTATCAAATGCTTTCTCCACATATTTTGAAATGATCATATGGTTTTATCTTTCAATTTGTTAAAATGGTATATCACATTTATTGATTTGTGAATACTGAAGAAACCTTGCATTCCTGGCATAAAGCCCACTTGGTCATGATGTATGACTTTTTAAATATGTTGTTGGGTTCTACTGTTGCTACAATTTTTTTGATGATTTTTTCCATCTCTGTTCATTAGTGATATTAGCCTTTAACTTTCTTTCATTGAGGCATCTTTGTCTAGTTTTGGCATCAGTGTGATGGTGTCCTCATAAAAGAGTTTGGGAGTTTTCCTTTCTCTGCAACTTTCTGGAAAAGTTTGAACAGGATAAGTTTTAGGTCTTCTATAAATTTTTGGTAGAATTCACTCATGAAGCCATCTGATCTTGAGCTTGTGTCTGTTAGAAGATTTTTGATTAAGTTTTGATTTCCTTGTTTGTGATTAGTCTGTTCATATTTTCTATTTCTTTCTCATTCAGTTTTAGAAACATTCTTTTCTAAGATTTTGTCCCTTTCTTCCAAGATGTCCAGTTGATTGGCATATAGTTTCTCATAGTAGTCTGCCTTTATTTGTATTTCTGTGTTGTTTGTTGTAATTTCTCCTTTTTCATTTTTAATTTTATTGACTTTAGTCTTCTCCTTTTTTTACTAGATGACTCTGGCCAAGAGTTTGCCTATTAGTTTTTAATCTTCTCAAGGATCTAGCTTCTAGTTTTACTGATGTTTGCTAGTCCCCTTCATTGTTGTCGTTGTTGTTTTGTTTTGTTTTTCTGCTCTTATGTTTATAATTACTTTACTACTACTAACTTTCAGGTTTTTTTTTTTTTTTTCTTTTTTCTTTTCCTAGTTTCTTTAGGTGCTTAAGGTTAGGTTGTTTATTTGATGTCTCTTGTTTCTTAAGGTGTGATTTATTGCTCTGAACTTCCCTCCTATAATTGCTTTTCGTGAATCCCATAGGTTTAGGGTTGTTGTGTTTTCAATGTCATCTGTTTCTATGCATGTTTTGATTTCTTTTTGTATTTATTCAATGACCTGTTGCTTATTCAGAAGTATGCATTTTAGCCTCCATGTGTTTGTATTTTTTTTTAATAGATTTTTTCCCCTGTAGTTGATATCTGATCTTACAGTGTTGGGATCAGCAAATATGTTTGAAATAATCTCAATTTTTAAAAATTTACTAAGGCTTGCTTTGTGGCCCAGGATGTGATCTATCCTAGAGAATGCTCTATGTGCACTTGAGAAAAAGCTGGAATTCATTGTTTTCAGGTAAAATGCCACGTAGATATCAACTAGGTCCAATTGGTCCAATGTATCATTTAAAGCTTGTGTTTCCTTAATAATTTTCTCTCTGGATAATCTGTCTATTGGTTTGAGTGGAATATTAAAGTCCTCCATTATTATTGCATTACAATAAATTTCCTCTTTAATTGTTGTTAGCATTTGCCTTATGTATTTAACTGCTCCTATGTTGATTACTTATATATTAATAACTGTTATGTTTTCTTCTTAGATTGATCCCTTGATCATTATGTAGTATCCTACTTTGTCTTTTATAATGGTCTTTACTTTAATATCTATTTTATCCAATATGAATATTGCTACTCATTCTTTCTTTTGGTTTTCATTTTCATGAAATACCTGTTTCCAGTCCCTTACTTTCAGTCTATATATATATCCCTAGGTTTGAGGTGTGTCTCATATATATAGCATATATACAGATCTTGTTTTTGTATCCATTGTTGCATGTCTATGTATTTTGGTTGAAGCATTAACCCATTTACATTTAAAGTAATTATTGAAAAATATGATCCCATTACCATTAACCTTTTTTGAGTTTGTTTTAATAGGCCTTTTATATTTTTTCCTGTCTAGAAAAGGTCCTTTAGCATTTGTTGAAGAGCTGATTTGGTGGTGTTGAATTCTCTTAGATTTTGCTTCTCTGTAAATTTTTTATTTCTCCTTAAAATCTGATGAGATCCCTGCTGGTTAGAGTAATTTTGGTTGTAGGTTTTTGCCCTTTCATGATTTTAAGTTATCCTGCTAGTCCCTTCTGGCCTGCAGAGCTTGTATTGAAAGATCAGTTGTTATCCTTATGGGGATACCCTTGTATGTTATTTGTTGCTTTTTTCTTACTGCTTTTAATATTTATTCTTTGTGTTCAGTTTTTATTGGTTTGAGTAACATATATGTTGGTGTTTCTCCTTCCATTTATCCTGTATGGGACTCTTTTAGTTGCCTGGACTTGGGTGGCTATTTCCATTCACATTTTAAGGAAGTTTTCAACGATTATCTCCTCAAATATTTTCTCATGCCAGTTCCTTTTGTCTTTTTCTTCAGTAATGCTTATGATTCAAATGTTAGGGCCATTAACATTGTCCCAGAAGTCTCTGAGGTTGCCCACATTTCTTTTAATTGTTTTTTCCTCTCTG
>SJYA01008511.1:0-24233 GCA_006410615.1 Neotragus moschatus
ACACACATGATATCTCTAGTATTTATTTATCTTATAACTGAAAGTTTGTACATTTTGACCATCTTTGTCGTCATACAAAAATATTAATTATTCTTGACTATATTCCCTACACTGTGCATTTCATCCCCATGACTAAATCATGATTCATTTATTTGGTAACTGGAAGTTGGTAGCTCCTAATCTCCCCCACCTATATTAGTCATCTCCCCACCACCCTCTCCTCTGACAACCACCTGTTTGTTCTCTGCATTTATGACTCGATTTCTGTTTTGTTATGCTTATTCATTTGCTCTGTTTTGGCTCTTTTGTTGTTGTTGTTTGCTTGCTTTTTAGGTTCCACAAATAAGGGAAATTGCTTTTTTCTGTCTGACTTATTTCACTTAACATAGTACCCCCTAGGTCTATCCATGTTGCTGCAAATGCCAACATTCCATTCTTCTTTATGGCTAAGTAATATTCCACTGTATATTTATATACCAAATCTTTATCCAGTCACTCATTAATGGACACTTAGGTTGCTTCTGTATCTTGGCGATTGTTAATAGTGCTGTAATGAATATAGAGGTTCATATATTATTTTCAAATTATTGGGTTTTTTTTTTTCTCTAGAAAATACCCCAAAGTGGAATTGCTGGATTGTATAGTAGTTCCATTTTTAATTCTTTGAGAAACTTCCATACTGTTTCCCATTTTGGCTATACTAATTTACATTCCCACCAACAATACATGGGGCTTCCATTTTTTCCATATCCTCACCAAAACTTGTTAACTTTGTGATAGTAGCCACTTTGACAGGTGTGAGGTGGTATCTCATGGTTTTGATGTGCGTCTTCTTGATCATGACTGATGTTGAGCATCTTTGCATGGATCGGTTGGCCATCTGTATGTCTTCTTTGGAAAATATCTGCTCAGATCCATATTTATTTTTTTAGACACTTTGTGTGTGTGTGTGTGTGTGAGAGTGTGGGTTTTTTGCCACTTTATTTTTTAATTGAAAGATTATTGCTTTACAAAATTTTATTGTGTTCTGCCAAACAAGGGCTCTGTCACAATCTATTTTTTAATTAGGTATTTTTTTTTCTCTTTTTGATGTTGTTGTATGAACTGCAACCTCACACTCTCTGTGAGAGTCTGACACACCTAGAGTGTATGAGAATGTTGACAGTTTTGTGCATTTTGGAGTTGCAAGAGTTTCCTTTAAATATATGAGGAGTTTGGATTTCTTTGGGTATTTTTCTTAGTACACAGTTCATCGTTTTCATTGGATCCTTAAGAGGATCTATTCCTCAAAATAGCATAAGACCCTTTGTCCCTAACCCTTGTAAGCATGAGAGAGGTAGGGGGAGGGGGGAGGTCTCACGACAATACCTACAACTGTAAATGTGAATATTCTATGATGTTTTTTCTAGGGAAAAGAATGTGTAAAAGAAGAAAGGCATTCTGAGCCTTTTTGGCAAGGGTCTAGTTATCAGTCATCTGCAGCTCCCCTGCTCCCCTTCAGTTCCCTCTTACTTCCCTCTTCTCCCAGTCAGGCTGCAAATGGAGGTAGAACAAGTGTCTCTCTGGGAGGTGAACTCTATCCCTTGAGAACTTATTGAAGACCTGCAAGTAAACTGCCAAATCTGCTCAGCAAAGTCTCTGAAGCCAAAACTGCCTCAGTTCTGTGAATAAAAGCAGACAGAGCAGTGGCAGGAACCAAGGCATAAACAATTTTCATTTTCCACTTTCTTCCCCAGAGCTGGCATGCAAGAGATAAAAACTTGGTTATTAGCCATTTTCTACAATCACCCCACACTCTGCTATTATTTCTCATAACATGTCTCTATGGATCATTAATGTGTTTGCAAGCAGATAGTTTTGTATGAAGTATTTATTTACCCTTATTATTATGTGTGTTTCACTGGAAGCATCTGCTCTGAGGCTATTAAAGCACATGATGATAAAAATAGGCATGCACATGGAAGGGGTATTCTGTCCACGGAGCATGAGCAGGTAAGCTCAGCATGCCAAACAGTGATGAAATAAGGAGGAAATACAATGGAAAAACACACTTGAGAAATGTATTACATAAAATAATTTACTTCTCATTCAGAATGACCTTCCTGCCTACTGGTGAGACAGCAGTCTGTGAGTACAGATACGGTCTGAAAATCATGACAGTTCTAATAGGGCAAGACCGATAGAGTTACATGTTTGGATCCTGGAGTTAATTAGAGACAAAGGGTGGAAATGTGTATAACAGAAAAAGACACTGATGAGAAACTCTGGAGGCATGGAAAGCAAAACTGCTAGAGATATAGAAAGGGTACAGTTGAGGAAACCTATAAATTTAATACAATGAGACTTTTATACATATACTCCAATGTCTTCATTTTATAGCCCAGTGTATTGGCTTAAAAACTCCAAAGTGTCCATGTTTGTAAGTTATACTGGAAGAATCAGTGCAGTGTTCATGCATGAATGTGTGTGCACTTCAAAGGCAGTAATTGTAGAAGAATGAGAAGAAAATTACTTCCTGGCATTCATTAATAATTCAGGTGATATCTTGCACCTCCGTTTATAAAACAATACAATAATAAAAACATTACACAAAACATCATAAATAACATAAATGAGACATTTTCAAGTATTTCATGTGCCTTGGAAAATTCTAAACAGTAGTTTTAAAAATTGATATCCTCTTTTTCTTTTATTCCTTTTCTCTCTCATTTCATCTCAGAGCCTAAAATGAAATGCTTTCAGGCTCTGTTAGTCCTGATGTTTGGAATTCAGTGAGCCAGATTCCACCTTCAAAAGGGAAATTCACGCAGGCTTTTCAGTTTGTGAAAACATGTTCCCCCCTTATAAAATGTAATCTTTCCCCTGATGCTGGTTTATAAGGAACAAATATATAGCCTAGAGCCATTACGGGGGGAAAACAACCACAATGAATTAAGGAGCCTCATCTAATGGCTAAAGTTCTCAGGGAAAAACAAAATGAGAAGAGCACCTTAATGAAGAGAGGAAAAAAGAGTAGGGATAAGAACATTAACCTTTAAATTCTGTGCCCACACTAAACCAGTATCTTACAGTAGGTAGAGCTGGCAAGGCTTTACCTATGTTTCTTCATTCAGTTTAAGCACCCTTTCTCCAACTCCACACCAACCTGGCTGCTGCTATTATGCATCATGCACCCAGGCAAAGAAGGGGAGGCCAGCATCTTGGGGACGCAGAAGTGCCATCCTCTCTGCTCTGCTAAGTCGCTTCAGTCGTGTCCGACTCTGTGTGACCCCATAGATGGCAGCCCACCAGGCTCCCACGTCCCTGGGATTCTCCAGGCAAGAACACTGGAGTGGGTTGCCATTTCCTTCTCCAATTCATGAAGGTGAAAAGTGAAAGGGAAGTCACTCAGTCGTGTCCGACCCTTCGCGACCCCATGGACCACGGCCTACCAGGCTCTGTCCATGGGATTTTCCAGGCAAGAGTACTGGAGCGGGGTGCCATTGCCTTCTCCGAAAAGTGCCATTAGTGACAACCAAAGACAGCACTGTGTCAGACAGACATAACATTTTTTAATGTTTTCTCCTTAGAATACTATCCAATTTGGAAGCTGTCTATGGTTAAATTAAGCATGAAGTCCATGCTTCTCCAGTAAGACTCATGGAGTTTTACAGAATCAACTTTCCACAGGTTAGCAATCCTTTTGTAGACTGCAGGGCAGCTGGTTTAGTTTGCTCTGTTCAGTTGCAGAGTGAAAGACAGGGGATCAGAACATGCATGTAAATATATTCACAAAGTCTAATTATGAGCACCTCGGGTCTCAACTGTCTATTCTTGCAGAAATATATATGTATGTATACATGCATACATATAAGCAGACTGCGAGTTTGTATATATGTGTGTATATATACACATACATACACACACGCGCACACACAGAGATACATAAAATAGATCAACCCCATCTAAACATCTCAGGACTGGTTAACAGAACACATGCGCCTGTGGATATCACATGAAGTGTACCAACCACGAACCAACCAACCTGAGGTCACACTACTGGCAGGAGAGAACTGCTAAGTCTTTGAAAATCAGACCCACAAGGCCATTATTCGGATATCTGCTCACATGGCACACTAAAAGAAATCTGAGACGACTAGACTGGGATGAGGTCCTGCCCTGATGAACACCGAAATGTTATCTAGTTTCTGTATGGGAGTGACTCACACATAGCCAGCAGCATGAACACTAGGCTGCAATGTGGAAAAAGCACTGGTGCTTAATAAAGATCACTATTTGGCCTCGGGTTTTCCAGGCATAGTCTTGGCATCTCAGCTTTCCACTGCTGAGTGAGGACTAGGCGCACTGGGGGACCAGGGAAGCACAGTCTGTGGAACTCTTTGCTCCTTTCTGCTTTTCTGACCCACAGCTGGAAAGGCTGACCAAATCAAGGTAGAATCGAGATTTGAGGAAACGGCGGTATGAATCCTTTTCCATCAGGTTGAAAATCTTCTTCTGAGCCTCATCGAAGCAAGTTATTGTGGGCTCCAGCATGTTCCGGCTTGTCTCCTCCCTGGTGCAAGAGTCCAGGTTTACCTGAGGGGCAGAGGCCAAAGGTCCATTATACATTTTACCCCATAAGGATGGCAGGTTGTGAGCTCTGTACGAGCGCGCACCCTCTACACCTCGGGAGTGAATAAAAGGACGCTTGGCTCCACCCTGGCCCCTGTGAGAGAACCCAGGGAAATACCTCCCATCATTTCTCACAAACTGGGAAGATTCATTCAAAGCAAATTCACGAAGGGAGATAATCTGAGTCATTCAGATGAAAAAGCTTTTTACTTAACGAACTTATTTGAGGCTGTCGAGATTGTAATAGCCGGCTCCACTGTTGTAGCTTTCACTCACATCATCTAAGGATCCATGTTACTGAGTGTCTAGAAAGTTTCTTTAAGAGCTATGCAGTTCTCCTCCATGTATACTTACCTCTTTGGTTGCCTGGACCGAGATGAATTCATTATAGATCTTTTTGGCCTTGGGACTTAGTTTAGAGGGCGATTTGATTTTCTTGTATTCTTCACAGCTGATCCAGAAGTCAATGTTCTCCTCACTGTATTCAGACTTCAAGAAAGCTTTGAAAGCTGCCAGCCCACCTGTGACAGAGAGGAAACCACAGTTGTCATTGCACCGGTGGACATTGTATTGCAAGTAAAGCTGGGATACTTGAGGGAAGAAAGCATTGGTTCACATAGTTCCCTATCTCCCCTGCTGGAGGGATTACTGAGGGTCAGATAATTTTAATCTATGTTTGATATCTATTGGATACCGTTTATACCTAGTGTTTCTTGCTCATGGTTTGAAGTTTCTTTCGGGAACATTTTATGCTTCTGAGTTACCTATGCCACCCCTAGTTGCCAAAGTGAGTTTGGGAAGAGAAACTGAGGTCAATTCCAAAAGAAATCTAACTATTTGGAGTTTCTCCTCTGCCCTTTTTCGATGTGGTGAGAAAGATGGTTTTCCACATGGACTATGTATGAGCTTTCCATTGTATACCACAAAGATCTAGGGTATGGTAAAATTTTAAGGGGACTAATTTTTCTGAGCCTGCAATTTAGGAGAAATCCAAGTCTTTCTGTAATTCCTATCAGATCAAGTGTATTATGAAATAACTCATCTATCCAGCATGCTTTATCTTCATCTGGGGGAGTGGTGGATGGTGGGAAACTGTCATACTCACATTCATGACTAATCAGGTTTTCCAGTGATTCAGCCCATTTTTTTACTTCCTCGTGGCTCACCCTAAAGACATTAGAGAAAAAGAATAATTTGAATGTTAAGATATAAAATGGGGGCAAAACATTTAAGATTTTGAATAAAAGGCAGAGATTTTATTTTTCATCATAACAATGAGACCTGTTGTTGAATAGGGCAATCTTTCCATTAGATGTATGGAAATTTCAAACGCAACCGTAATCTTTGTGAAAATGGAGGCCTTCATGATCCAAATCTAGGTTAACTAGGGACATAGCTTCTTTTTCCCTCACAGAGCATCTCTGTCATCAGATAGTTAAGACTCAGTGGCTCTTCGCCAAAGCCTTTTCTCTTACCTCTGACAAATCACCACTTTGTCCTTCTTGCTGTGTGAAGAGTTATGTTCACAGGAATCTGACTTCTGCAGCAGGAAACCCAGCCGATGCTTCATATCTTTTGCACTGCACACAAGAAGGGGGAGAAACAGAATAATGCCACTCAGTGCTTTTAAAAAGATACCTTATTGGTACAGCTCAGAGTCCATTACTAGTAAAGAGGCAAAAGGCGGTTTATTTAGGAAATAGGAGTTGAGGCTGGCAGGAACTCTCAGGAAAATGAGACTCCACCTCTGCTTCTTCCCATGACTCACTGCAAAACTTGGAGCACAGCCTCCTTCATCTATAACTGGATTTCTGACCCTTCAGTCTACCTGTAACCCTGTCATTTTGACCAATGGAACACAGGTATCTCCGGGAGAAACATAATACAAACTTGACGGTTTTCTAAGTTTTAGGACATGAAGAGCAGGGAACCATGGCAAGATGCCATGTGAAGTATGGCATCTGGTTGTTGCATGCCACCTTCTGGAGGGTGGTTGCTATTTCCATCTACCTCGGGCTTCCCTGGTGGCTCAGAGGTTAAAGCGTCTGCCTGCTATGCGGGAGACCTGGGTTCAATCCCTGGGTCAGGAAGATCCCCTGGAGAAGGAAAAAGCAACCCACTCCAGTATTCTTGCCTGGAGAATCCCATGGACGGAGGAGCCTGGTGGGCTACAGTCCACGGGGTCGCAAAGAGTCANAGTCCATTACTAGTAAAGAGGCAAAAGGCGGTTTATTTAGGAAATAGGAGTTGAGGCTGGCAGGAACTCTCAGGAAAATGAGACTCCACCTCTGCTTCTTCCCATGACTCACTGCAAAACTTGGAGCACAGCCTCCTTCATCTATAACTGGATTTCTGACCCTTCAGTCTACCTGTAACCCTGTCATTTTGACCAATGGAACACAGGTATCTCCGGGAGAAACATAATACAAACTTGACGGTTTTCTAAGTTTTAGGACATGAAGAGCAGGGAACCATGGCAAGATGCCATGTGAAGTATGGCATCTGGTTGTTGCATGCCACCTTCTGGAGGGTGGTTGCTATTTCCATCTACCTCGGGCTTCCCTGGTGGCTCAGAGGTTAAAGCGTCTGCCTGCTATGCGGGAGACCTGGGTTCAATCCCTGGGTCAGGAAGATCCCCTGGAGAAGGAAAAAGCAACCCACTCCAGTATTCTTGCCTAGAGAATCCCATGGACGGAGGAACCTGGTGGGCTACAGTCCACGGGGTCGCAAAGAGTCAGACACGACTGAGCGACTTCACTTTCACTTTGACTGTTAGCAGCGGAAGGTAGGAGCACCTCAGGAATTAAAGGTTTGTTCAGTTTCAGCCTGGATGTAGTGAGCAAGTCACCTTATGGGATACACACGAGTGGCTCCAGCAGAGAGGAGGGAGGAATGAGGTGGTTAACTCAAAAGCTCAGGCTGAAGCCTGAGCTCCTGCAGGCTAGCTTCTAAAGACTCCCCTGCTTCCCTTTGAAATATCTACACTCTAAGGATATTTATACTACAAAGGACATCTGAGACTGAAAAACAATAACAAGGAGAAGCATGTAAGAGTCATCACTGAAGCTCGTGACTAGAGCAAAGCTTCCAGGTTACGGCCACTGTTTAATAGGTAGCTAGGGTACGACAGCGCACATGACTTACTAAAAAAGGAGGGCTTTCTAATAAGCTTTTAGCTCAACTTTCTCACTCTTTATTTGTTCTTTTGCTTGGATCTCATTTTCTGTAAAAGCGGAGGCATAGTTTTAAAGTGAAAACTGTCATTTTGAAGGAAATGAATGACTAATTGAATGACTAGATGGAAACACCTAAGTAGGAAAATAAAGCCAGGAGGATAAAAGGACATTTTAGGATGGCTACTAATATGTTAGTGCCTTATCTATGTGCATTTGTCCAGGAAGTTTGAAATCCATTATGTTCTTTTGCTGCCCTTAAAACAGTATTTTCTCTCCACCCTCTGCCCCAAGATTGTTCTCCTTTCTCTGTTTCCTCCACTGCTCATGGGATACAAAGTATTTCTTAACAATAGCAAAATCTAAGCATGAAGCCTAAGGTGATGATGTAAGCATATTGTGATTTCATATTTCCATGTGCCAGGTCTGGCTGAGATCTGACAGTTATTGACTGCTACGGAGTCATTTCATGAAGACCTGGAAGGATGCTTAGAAAATACATTACACTTGTCCTTATAACACCAAGAAATAAAAACAAAAATGATTCCAGCGACCTCTGAAGTAAGAAGTCTGGATGTGATCTGCACTTCACCACCCACCAGCTGTGTGACCTTGAGCCTTTCCCATTCCCTCTGGAGCCTCAGGCACCGATGTGAATGAAGGTGCTGGGTAAGATGATTCACAGTTCGCCAGTGAGGAAAGGGGAGAGCAGTGCACCCTGCTGACATACACTTTGCCTACCCAGGTTAGCCTCTGAGCTCCTGAGAGTAAAGTTCTAGAGCAATTACTTATCTGTCTCCTAAAATATTTACCAGAACAAAACTTTCACCTGACATTCCTGTGTTTTGCATGGTTAATTTTATATCTGAGTTAACTGAAGCTTGGGTTGATTGTGCTATTCAATTCAGGAAATTAATGATGGAGGTCAGAGCCACTGTTTTCATAAGCACTCTCTGCCAGATCCTCTTGCTTCATTTGAAAGCAGCCACGAAAGAATGGGGGGAAAAAGAACATTTTTCATATCCCTGAATGGCAGGAGGTAAACTCCTTAAGATTGTATTTTAAAAGTGTGCCTTCTGAGATAATTCTAAATTAAAATTTAAGGTGATTTCTATTTGCAGAGGAACATGAAAGGGGGTAGTACACCTATAAAATGACTTTTTACCTTTAACTGTAAGGTTAAGTAATGTAAAAGACACTAGTTTTGTACTTTTTTCAACTAGCTAATATATGAGCATCCTATGAAAGCATTTATTTGTACTTTTTTTAAAAAGGCAAAGACATAGGAGCAGCTGCTTATCTTTAAGTTTGTTTATTAATCAAGAGACAGTAAATTGATAAAACAATGTCTTTAAGGTGAGACTTTCCACCCTTAGCTGATTGGTTATGATCAGTACTTGACAAACACATGGCATTTCCAGAACTAGAGTAGGGAAAGAGATAAGGGAGGTCTAGTTTTGAGACTCTTATTTTACTGTAGCATTTGCTTTTAAGAACAGAGAGTGAAGGATACTGGAGCATCACACAGATAGCAAGCACAGTGCCTTTCTGGTGATGTAGCCAAACGTCAGGCTGGAGCATCCTCCCCAAAGTGAGATTTGATATACCATCAGAAAGCCCAGACCCATGATTCCCTGTGCCTCAGTGATAGCCAAAGCAGTAATCACAGGTAGCGATATTATAGACCACTGTGCATAGTCCAAAACCTCATATCAGTCCTTAATTAGAACTAGCTTGGTTAGAGGATTAGAAGAGTCTTCAAGATCAAGGTCATAGAAAACAACATACAGGATGCCAAAATCTGAACTGAACACTTCCTAAGCCACAATTTCTAGTTAGTTTTAAAGCTAAGAGGTCAAAGATTTCTGCATCACATTGTTTCTAAATCCAAAGAACCAGGTTAGTAAGTAGAACATGCAAGTAACTTAAAGTCTATTTGAAAGTTTAACGCAGTCTGGTTCAGTGGCTGAAAATAATCTTACCTCCTCAAGCAAGAAGCCGGCAGACCCGCAAGTCCTTTGCACATCTTGAGTAGTGTGGGATTCACGGTAGGAAAGAGGAAAGACGTGCTGCAGGAGGAGCTGTGGCTTCTTCTGAGCGCACTTTGCCTTTTCTCCGGTAAAGATACTGTCAGAATCCTCCGAGCGTCTCCCTCCCAAGCCTGTAGGGGTCTCTTTTATAGCCCAGCCGCGACCGTCCAGCCAATCAGATAGCAGGTCTGTAATACCAGCTCCTCGCAGCCTCCTTCTGGCTCTCCATCCTCTGCAAGAGATAAGGAAGAAAGGGCTGACGCAACAAAGCAAAGTGAACGGGCAGAAATATCCTCCTGCCAAATAGACATACAGAAAATATAAACTTGCATATTGTCTCTAAGGCTATCTCAGTTTTCAAACTTCCAGGAAAGGAAATAAGAAGTGTACAGTGCTTCAAAACACGAGTTTATTCATTTGTCTATAAAAACAATGCCAAGGAAATTTGCCTCCTGGAAGGAAATGGCCCAGCAAGAGTTTGTGGGCTTACTTTGGGGCTGACACTTAACGTCCTTCCTCTTTTGGGTTAGAAATATTATACCATCCATGGTCCAAAATCTGATCCTCCCTGTTTCCAAAAGGGTGTGGGTGGAATCACTGTTTCCAGGCAGAGATATGCAGAAGTTGCTTTCTTGGTTGTCACATCCACACAGGGATGTGGGGGAGGAATAGATGGAAGACAGGCAGTTATACGCCTGGCAGCATGGAAAACTAGCTTAGGGAAAATAGATTAGCTACATCTGTAATCAGCCTGACTGTGGAATACTTTTCTAGAACTCTTACTAAGAACGAGACTCAGCCAAGCACTGACAATCTCTTTTGTACATGCATATCTCCTGCAAAAAGCTCTAAAACAGCAGCTTGAAGACAAGAACAGGGACTAAAGGAACAAATATAGACACCTATTCTTATTCAAAAGTGGATTTTTATCTTATTATGTCTTATTCAATTTAAGGTATGCAAACTAATATTTCAAAATATTGAGAAACAGAGAAACATAGGAGAAAAATATGTAGCTTGCCTTTCATGTTACCAGGGTTCACAATGAACATAGAAATATCTAGCCCTGCAGCTGGTTCTAAACGCATGAGCAATTAGTGTCTTTTGTATACAAAATGATGGATCAAATACTTCAAAGAATCATGCAGGTGTTTCGCATCTTGTAGCTGTAGCTGAAACATTCACATCAGAGTTAGAGAGGGATCTTCTCCATATAGGAAAGTGATGAGGGGAAAGAAAAATTAGTTGCTCTGTCAGAACTGAACAGCTTTAACTTTGAAAGCAGAAAGTTTCTTGATCATAAGATATAGTGAACTGTGCCTTAAGTATGAGAAGCAGAGGCATCCTATTGTTTAGGTGATGAAGATGAAAAATAGATGGGTTATAGCGAGATGCAAATGGACTCTAGAATATTAAAGGGAAAGTGGTAAAGAGGAATGCCCCGACCACATATGTGGCTCTCAGCATCCCCTCACTGACCCCATCCATGTCCCAAGCCCTGTCTATAGCTATCAGAACATAGAGATGGCTAAGAACTATAAATGGGTGGAAAGACCACTGTCTCCAGAAGATACATTTAAATTACAGGAAAAAATCTTTGATTTTCTCACATGAAGATAGAAAAATGTATTAGATTAACAATGGGGCAACTTTTCTTTGAACATAGAACCAATGAATTTCTCTGTGAAGTTGGTAGCCATCCTCTGTGGTGCTGTGGAAGGGACTATAGTGCAGTGCAAAATGACAGAAGCCGAAGAACTTAGGCCCAGAATGATGGATCAACCAAAAATGCCATCCAAGAGCAGAGACTAATAAAGTAAAAGGGAGGAAAGGTCACCCAAAAATGGACCAGGGGCTTCTTTGCTTACCTAGACATCCAAGATAGTGATCACTTAAACAATTTGATTTTGGAAACATGAGTGAAGACTTAATAGGAAGTTGATATCTTGGACCTAGGCCAAAGAAAACCCTGATTTGTCATGGGTTGAATATAAATAGCTTCAATAGGTGAACTGAATAAGATTTAATACAACCTAGATTAGCACCTTCATTTTACCAAAAAGGAAACAGAGAGAAAGTGACTTGCTAAAGTCACAGATTCCCAGTAATAGAGCTAGTTTCTTGACACTAGATCATGTGGACTTTTTACTGTGCTAACCTATCATTCAATTGTCTTATCAAATGAGATAGACTATGTAAACAGAAGTAGTTCTAAACTGTAAAGTGCTACACAAATATTTTTTATTGTTACATTATACACAGTAGATAACAAAACATAATATTAATTTCATATATTTCCTTCCAGGAAAACTCACTCCTCTGTCCAATTTTTTTTTCTCCATAACAGTGGGAGCTGCTGCAAACCTCACTGGTATCTTTTTCTATTAAAACCAGGTCTTTTTGGCTGTGCGAGTAGTCCATTAATCTGTCAAAGCACTTCACATTTATTTTCTTCTTTAATTATGATTTCTTGCTTTCTTAGGAATTTTTATATTTCAGAGTGTTTTGAAAAGCTTTTCATAACATATTTTTCACTCTGGGAGGCAAAGATTGGTACATCATGATACCTTGACAAATTTCCACCCTCTTTCTCTGACATGCAGAAAGCATTACACTCTATTATTCTAGGACCTGTCATGCCTGGCTGATTCTGGTGATGTGAAAGAGCTTTATTCTAAAATGATTTAATTTTTGTTTATTCGCTTATTTAGTACACATCTTTTGAGCTCCTACTCTGGGACAGGTACCGTTTGAAGAACTGCTGTTAGTATGATGAGCAAGCAAACAGGCTCCCCACCCTAGTGGAGTTTTCACCCCAGTAGAAAAAAGAGTCAAAAAATATAAAAATAATTCTAGAGTCACCCATATCATGAAAAAAAAAATTGCCAACTGATAGAAACTGAATAGCAAATGGCGCATTTAGCCAAGGTATCCGGGAAAGTCCTCCTTGACCAAGTGATACCCGAAATGAGATTTGATGGCTGAGAAGGAATAAGAAATGAGAAAAGCTTGGGAAATATATACCAAATAGAGGCAAGAGCAAAAGGTATACAGCAAATAGATGTTAGATAAAAAATGGAAACATTCTTTATCTGACTGGGAAGGGGCAAAAGGGGACCAGCATGGATAGAAAAATGTGAACAAGGAGAGAGTAACCTGAGGTAGAGATGAGGAGGTGAAGGCCAGGTCTTGCAAAGATTCGTAAGCCATGGTCCGGAGGCTGGGCCTTACCAACATGCCATGGAAATCTACTGCAGGAAGCCACACAGGTGATGGGCACTGTCTGATTATTCTGGCTACCAGGGAAAGTGAATTGAAGAGGAGCATGCAAGCAAGTAGACCAGTTAGCAGAACTAACAATTTGGATCCTAGCTCAAGAGTTTCTACCTTGTAGAATGGATATTTACTTTACACATATTTATTGTATTCTATGTGCTAGACATTGTGCTAAGTTCTAGTGACCTCAGTAAAAATCAGAAATAGTCTGTGCTTTTAAGGAACTCACATTCTCAGGAGAAAGATTTTTAGTTGAGTGTCATTACTACAAACTTGTCTATACAAAATTTGAGGAAAGCACAGAATAAACGCAAGCTCTGAAATTTGGAGGATTTTTTTTTTTTGCAAAGGAGACTGTTAAAAGATGAATAGAGACTTCAGTCAGTCAGTTCAGTCTCTCAGTTGTGTCTGACTCTTTGTGAGCCCATGAATCACAGCATGCCAGGCCTCGCTGTCCATCACCAACTCCCGGAGTCCACCCAAACCCATGTACATTGTGTTGGTGAGGCCATCCAACCATCTTATCCTCTGTCGTCCCCTTCTCCTCCTGCCCTCAATCTTTCCCAGCATCAGGGTGTTTTCAAATGAGTCAGCTCTTCACATCAGGTGGCCAAAGTATTGGAGCCTCAGCTTCAACATCAGTCCTTCCAGTGAACACCCAGGACTGAGAATCGAGACTTAGCAGGTATATAAAGAGGAGAACATTACAATAGAGAGCAAATAATACTGGCTTATTTCATTGGGCACTAAGAATGCAAGGCACCAAGTTAAGCACTTTACATAAATATCTCAATTATTCCTTCAGTCATCCTGAAAGAAAGTCCTGAAATGTTCCCCACTGTACAGATGAGGTATAGAGGGGCTGAATAACTTACCTGGGGTTATATAAGTAGTGGTGGCAAGTGTTTAGTTCAGACAGTCCTGCGTTTCTACTATTAACCTCTATTCCATTGACCTTTATGCTGCCATGACCATAAATGGTGAAATAAAGCATATTTTTTGGAGACTGCAAAGAGATAGAGTATATCTTTTGAGGAGAAGGACAGTGGAATAAAACCAGATGGTTACTCTGAGACCAAAGGGTGTTTCTGGTCACCTTAAAGACCAGATTTTAGCCTGTAGTGGTTGGGGAATAGCCATGTTACTTAAGCATATAATATTAATGTTCTAGAAGTAACACTGTAGGTAAATAGACTGGACATGAGAGGAACTGGCAAAACATTTGAAGACTATTTCAATAGTACAAGTGAAAGATGATTATAGGGAAAAATAATGCTGCACAAGATAGTCACAAGAATCAAATGAGGTAATACATATAAATGTGATCCTTAAACTGGAATGCTGAACGGCATTGCTGACAAAAGGGATAAAGAAATACCGTTTTCTACTGAGGGACATTAAGCCACAGCAAGATATGAGCTGTGTGGGGTCTCCAGGTAAGTTTCTGATTTCTCCACCCTTAGCTCAGAAAGAACAAAGGAAAGCATTGCTCAAGCTCTGAGGGGATCTAATACAAGGGTATAAGCTACTGTGGCAGGCGTTGCATTGTTTGCTTCCAGCAGGTGTTAGAAAGGAACACTTTTCCCCACTAGGGCAGGATGTGGGGCTGGTCTCAGCCTTAGGCAGCATTCACAGCATCTACAATTTCCTCCCAGCTGTCAGAAGCCTCCGTCTCCCTTTATTGTTTACTACAATGGCCTGGACATCAGTGAGAGTTCACAGTTATTGATTTTTCAAGTTAAAACACAAACAGACCCAGCTGGAGGTTGCTGTATACCAGGAAGAGGGGCAGGGACTTTCCCAGTCTGTCTTATGTTTGGGAAATGTATCCTACCCTCTACATCACTTTTGTGGGCACCTGCGGGAAATCAGAACCTCTCACCCTGACACTTGTCACTTAATTAACTGGCAGGGAAAATCTTTTCCAAGAAGAACAAAAATATCTCTCTCTCAAAGATTAAATCTTTCTTAACAGAACTTAGCCTGAAATAGAAACAGCAATTTCACAAGAGTTCATTTACCTTGTGCCAGTGGAAAGAGATGACACAATGTCAAGGAATGTGCTTGAACTTTACAAGCAGGCAGACTTAAATTTTAATTCTAGCTCCTCCATATACCAACATGGCCCTGAAAGTTAATCCTTATGACTTCTAGCTACTTAATTGTTGAAATGGGTCAATAGTAAATTATCTGACAGTTGGTGCTCAGTAGCATTTTTAGAATAAATATTGTTAACATTTTACAACACAGTATAGTTGGTTTGCAATGTGGTGTAGGGAAATTTGATGGATAGAAAAAAACACAATGGCTAGAATGCAGTAAGTAGACGCAGGAATAGCATAAAGTTAAGGTGTTTGATAAGAACCCTGGCAAGGGGGCTGAAGTTTATTTCACCTACAATCAGAGGGTATTGTGTGTCTGTTTCATGACTTATGTTTCAAGGTTCTTTAGCTGTTTTATGGATAATAGACTCTAAGGGCTCAAGAGGTTGTGGAGGAAACTGGAAGTTGTTTGGATAAGGAATGATGGGGCCCACACCAGAGAGGTAAATAAGGACCCATCCCTAACACAAGAGTTTGTGTTCTGGTGGCAGAGAGAGTCATTAAAACATTAGTTTCAGCAAAATGTCAAACATTCAAACATAGAGATAATCATGGATGCTAAGAGAGCAGGAGGGAGAAAAAAGCATGTGATTCTCGCAATGTGAAGTGAGCCTTGCAAATACTGAGTCTGGGGTAGCTGGATGAAGCACAAGCTGGAATCAAGATTGCTGGGATAAATATCAGTAACTTCAGATATGCAGATGACACCACCTTATGGCAGAAAGCAAAGAACAACTAAAGAGCTGCTTGATGAAAGTGAAAGAGGAGAGTGAAAAAGTTGGCTTAAAACTCAACATTCAGAAAACCAAGATCATGGCATCTGGTCCCATCACTTCATGGCAAATAGATGGAGAAACAGTGACAGACTTTATCTTTTGGAACTTCAAAATCACCACAGATGGTGACTGCAGCCATGAAATTAAAAGACACTTGCTCCTTGGAAGAAAAGTTAGGACCAACCTAGATAGCATATTAAAAAGCAGAGATATTACTTTGCCAGCAAAAGTCCATCTAGTCAAAGCTATGTTTTTTTCCAGTAGTCATGTATGAATGTGAGAATTGGACTATAAAGAAAGCTGAGCACCAAAGAAGTAATGCTTTTGAACTGTGGTGTTGGAGAAGACTTGAGAGTCTCTTGGACTGCAAGGAGATCCAACCAGTCCATTCTAAAGGAGATCAGTCCTGGGTTTCAATTGGAAGGACTGATGTGAAGCTGAAGCTCCAATGCTCTGGCCACTTGATGTGAAAAACTGACTCATTTGAAAAGACCCTGATGCTGGGAAAGATTGAAGGCAGGAGGAGAAGTGGATGACAGAGGATGAGATGGTTGGATGACATCACTGACTCACTGGACATGAGTTTGAGTAAACTCCAGGAGCTGGTGATGAACAGGGAGGCCTGGCGTGCTGCAGCCCATGGGGTCACAAAGAGTCGGACACGACTGAGTGACTGAACTGGAGTAGCTTATGTTGTGAGACCCCCCATCTCCTACTCTGTAAACCTCTACACTGCTCTGGTGTTGGTCCTTCAGCGTTTGCATCTTAAGAGTAAAGCAATGATCCAAACACCAAGAAAATGTTAATNGGTATAAGCTACTGTGGCAGGCGTTGCATTGTTTGCTTCCAGCAGGTGTTAGAAAGGAACACTTTTCCCCACTAGGGCAGGATGTGGGGCTGGTCTCAGCCTTAGGCAGCATTCACAGCATCTACAATTTCCTCCCAGCTGTCAGAAGCCTCCGTCTCCCTTTATTGTTTACTACAATGGCCTGGACATCAGTGAGAGTTCACAGTTATTGATTTTTCAAGTTAAAACACAAACAGACCCAGCTGGAGGTTGCTGTATACCAGGAAGAGGGGCAGGGACTTTCCCAGTCTGTCTTATGTTTGGGAAATGTATCCTACCCTCTACATCACTTTTGTGGGCACCTGCGGGAAATCAGAACCTCTCACCCTGACACTTGTCACTTAATTAACTGGCAGGGAAAATCTTTTCCAAGAAGAACAAAAATATCTCTCTCTCAAAGATTAAATCTTTCTTAACAGAACTTAGCCTGAAATAGAAACAGCAATTTCACAAGAGTTCATTTACCTTGTGCCAGTGGAAAGAGATGACACAATGTCAAGGAATGTGCTTGAACTTTACAAGCAGGCAGACTTAAATTTTAATTCTAGCTCCTCCATATACCAACATGGCCCTGAAAGTTAATCCTTATGACTTCTAGCTACTTAATTGTTGAAATGGGTCAATAGTAAATTATCTGACAGTTGGTGCTCAGTAGCATTTTTAGAATAAATATTGTTAACATTTTACAACACAGTATAGTTGGTTTGCAATGTGGTGTAGGGAAATTTGATGGATAGAAAAAAACACAATGGCTAGAATGCAGTGAGTAGACGCAGGAATAGCATAAAGTTAAGGTGTTTGATAAGAACCCTGGCAAGGGGGCTGAAGTTTATTTCACCTACAATCAGAGGGTATTGTGTGTCTGTTTCATGACTTATGTTTCAAGGTTCTTTAGCTGTTTTATGGATAATAGACTCTAAGGGCTCAAGAGGTTGTGGAGGAAACTGGAAGTTGTTTGGATAAGGAATGATGGGGCCCACACCAGAGAGGTAAATAAGGACCCATCCCTAACACAAGAGTTTGTGTTCTGGTGGCAGAGAGAGTCATTAAAACATTAGTTTCAGCAAAATGTCAAACATTCAAACATAGAGATAATCATGGATGCTAAGAGAGCGGGAGGGAGAAAAAAGCATGTGATTCTCGCAATGTGAAGTGAGCCTTGCAAATACTGAGTCTGGGGTAGCTGGATGAAGCACAAGCTGGAATCAAGATTGCTGGGATAAATATCAGTAACTTCAGATATGCAGATGACACCACCTTATGGCAGAAAGCAAAGAACAACTAAAGAGCTGCTTGATGAAAGTGAAAGAGGAGAGTGAAAAAGTTGGCTTAAAACTCAACATTCAGAAAACCAAGATCATGGCATCTGGTCCCATCACTTCATGGCAAATAGATGGAGAAACAGTGACAGACTTTATCTTTTGGAACTTCAAAATCACCACAGATGGTGACTGCAGCCATGAAATTAAAAGACACTTGCTCCTTGGAAGAAAAGTTAGGACCAACCTAGATAGCATATTAAAAAGCAGAGATATTACTTTGCCAGCAAAAGTCCATCTAGTCAAAGCTATGTTTTTTTCCAGTAGTCATGTATGAATGTGAGAATTGGACTATAAAGAAAGCTGAGCACCAAAGAAGTAATGCTTTTGAACTGTGGTGTTGGAGAAGACTTGAGAGTCTCTTGGACTGCAAGGAGATCCAACCAGTCCATTCTAAAGGAGATCAGTCCTGGGTTTCAATTGGAAGGACTGATGTGAAGCTGAAGCTCCAATGCTCTGGCCACTTGATGTGAAAAACTGACTCATTTGAAAAGACCCTGATGCTGGGAAAGATTGAAGGCAGGAGGAGAAGTGGATGACAGAGGATGAGATGGTTGGATGACATCACTGACTCACTGGACATGAGTTTGAGTAAACTCCAGGAGCTGGTGATGAACAGGGAGGCCTGGCGTGCTGCAGCCCATGGGGTCACAAAGAGTCGGACACGACTGAGTGACTGAACTGGAGTAGCTTATGTTGTGAGACCCCCCATCTCCTACTCTGTAAACCTCTACACTGCTCTGGTGTTGGTCCTTCAGCGTTTGCATCTTAAGAGTAAAGCAATGATCCAAACACCAAGAAAATGTTAATGATGGTACCCAAGCACAGGAACTACCCATGGATGAGTCCACACTGGGATGGAGACGTCTGTGAGATGATCAGGAAGCAGTATGTTGATTTGGATTGCAGGAAGCTGATGATGGAATAACAAGATAGGATACTGAAAAGAGGGACTGGAAACAGAATGGAGACTTGAGCAAGTCACACATACCTGAACTTCTGTGATCCCCACC
Source organism: Neotragus moschatus (assembly GCA_006410615.1). Lineage (NCBI taxonomy): Eukaryota > Metazoa > Chordata > Mammalia > Artiodactyla > Bovidae > Neotragus > Neotragus moschatus. Next base: position 19,148 of record SJYA01008511.1, read on the forward strand.
CAGCCCACCAACTTCCAAAGCATTTACAGATTTATTAAAGCCCAGCTTAAGATCTTGTCCCTCCATAAGCCTACCCTGAACATTGCAGTTAAAAGTCAGGTTTTTTCTTCCTGCAATTATAGTCTCTGCCAATTTAAGACAACATATCACTTTGGTTTATGTTTTCCTGTCTCAGCATTTAAACAAACCTGTGAATTCTTTAAGTACTTCCTGTTGCTTTTGCACAATGTTGAGTTTCTAGTACGTTCTCAATGATGAGTGGCTTGGGGCATTTATAGCAGCTGTGGCATCATCCCCATGGGCCTACAAATTCCCTTACTAGCTAATTTGAAGTGCATCTGCCTTTTTACATGTAGCTCTATCTACAGTCTCTGTTACAAAACCAGTTTAATTTTTTAAGTTGTCAGACTCCATAAGTTCTATGATGCTTATGAATTATATTGTATTATATTAATACAAGAAGAGCTTTGGAAAATAATAATAAAGCCCATCACAAAATCCATTATGGGAACTTCCTTGGTGGCGTGATGGATAAGAATCCTGCCAACGCAGGGAACGAGGATTAGATTTCCTGGTCTGGGAAAATTGTACATACCAAGGAGCAACCAAACCCATGTGCCATAACTACTGAGCCTGTGCTCGAGGGCCTGTAAGCTGCAACCCATGTGCTGCACCTACTTTTAAGCCCGTGCGTGCCTAGAGCCTGTGCTCCAAAACAAGAGAAGCCACTGCAATGAGAAGCCCACACACCACACCAGAGTAGTCCCTGCTTGCTGCAACTAGAGAAAGTCCATGCAAAGAAATGAAGACCCAGCACACACAAAAGTAAATAAACAAAATTTATATATATACAGATAAAATTTCATATACGTATAAAAGCAAAATCCATTACAATGAGAAATAATGATACCTAGCAGGGGATCTGGGTTTTGTTTAGCTTTGGCTGGCAAAAAAAAAAAAAAAAGTTAGATTGAATATCTAAGTTCTTTTCCTTATCAAAGTCTTGTTTTACTTCTTATTTATGCATCAGTTCAGTTCAGTTCAGTTGCTCAGCTGTGTCTGACTCTTTGCGACCCCATGAATCGCAGCACGCCAGGCCTCCCTGTCCATCACCAACCCCCCGGAGTTCACTCAAACTCACACCCATCGAGTCGGTGATACCATCCAGCCATCTCATCCTCTGTCATCCCCTTCTCCTCCTGCACCCAATCCCTCCCAGCATCAGGGTCTTTTCCAATGAGTTAACTCTTCGCAGGAGGTGGCCAAAGTACTGGAGTTGCAGCTTCAGCATCATTCCTTCCAAAGAACACCCAGGACTGATCTTTTTAGAATGGACTGGTTGGATTTATGCATCAATAACACTAAAATCCAGCGCACAGAAGAAAACCAAGATGATTTTAGAAGTTTACCTTAAAAATCAGACATCATGAGAGATGAGGAATGCCTGAGAGAGAAGAGAGCTGGACCTTCAGAAAAGTATGGGCAGTTTTGTACGCTGGACCCAGTCGATACTTTCTGTTATCTTCCTTAAGATGTCTCCTTCCTCTCGTCAACAACTCTAGCTTTTGTGTTATTTTGGTTTTGACTTCAGTGTGCCTCACGATGCAATGTCTGAATCTGGACATGTTTTCAACTCTTCCCCTGCCACAGAAATCAAATTTGGGGGTCTTGACCATGCTCTTTCATTTCAGTCTTGAGCCTTCCTCTAGGTTAATACCTTTCTGTTGCTCTCAGCAACTCATAGTAACAGCTGATGCCAATAGAGCTTTTCACCTGTATCAAAACATTACCTTCATAACTCCCTCAAAGGATAGACATCTTTATATTCTCATTTTATAAATGAGGGACCTGAGGCACAAAGAAGTAAGCTATTCAAGAGTTACCCAGCTTTATGTCATGTGCTTGCTATTCTAAAGATGAAATGTTACTTAGCGTGTGTGCATTTCTTTCTTTCTTTCAGGGAACCAGGACAATAAGAGTCAACCTTGATCATGTCTATGAATTAAGCTTCCTATATCCACTTTGAATTTAATGACTTCAATTTTCACTCTTCAGCTGGCACGGATACAACTGCAGACTCTAAGTAAAGGCAAGATAAGGAGAGGACAGTTCTAGAAGTCTTGCATATAAATTCATGTGGCAGCTCCTGCCAGGATGAATTCCTCTGAGTGTAAACCTTATTTTTTAAATTACATGTTTTAAAATTTATAATTAACCATTTGACACGACAATTAAGGTATGAGGCAGTAACTAACTATATCTGTTTCTAGATAGGTCAAGTTTTAAAGAAATACTGAAACAAAATCCTAAAAAGAGGACCCTGAGGAGCTCCTTGGAGAAGGCAGTGGCACCCCACTCCAGTACTCTTGCCTGGAAACTCCCATGGTCGGAGGAACCTGATGGGCTGCAGTCCATGGAGTCGCTGAGGGTCAGGCACGACTGAGCGACTTTCACTTTCACTTTTCACTCTCATGCATTGGAGAAGGAAATGGCAACCTACTCCAGTGTTCTTGCCTGGAGAATCCCAGGGACGGAGGAGCCTGATAGGCTGCTGTCTACGGGGCTGCACAGAGTCGAACATGACTGAAGCGACTTAGCAGGAAAGGAGCTCCTATTAAGTTCTGCCCCTTGCTTCTGAGCTCAGTGTCACCCAGTTAAAGATTGGATTCACCTGTATCAAACTATAGGAACAGCTGCCCTTCATTTCAGAGGAAATCACAGTGATTGAAATGGCCTCATAATGCCGAGGTGTTGACCTAGAAACAGGATAGGGTGTCCCGCAGTATGTAGTTCATGTCCCTCCATTGTTTTTGCAGGAGTGTTGATGGGTTGTGTTGAGTCATAAAATGGTCTCATCCATTTCCTCTTAAAATAACCCTTCCATTTCTATAACACTTCACAGTTTGTGAAGTACTCTTTCCTACATTATCTCATTTGCCTTTCACATCAAACTCAACATATCCAAAATTGAAATAATTTCCTCTCTCAAAGCTACGCTGCCTTCAGCGTTCTCCATTCCCGTCAAATCCACTCCTACACTGTTTTTCACTCTGCTCTTTCTCTCCGTGCTTCAATGCCTCAGCGGGTGAGTTCCGACCCTCCTCATCCATCCCCTGGAACAGACCTCTTCATTTTTTATATAAGTAAGAGTGCTCCTGTTTCAAAATCTTTAGGCAGAACATCAGTATATGGAGCAGACTGACATGAAGCAGCTGGAAGAAATAAAGAGCTTTGTACACATTGGGGAGTTCCCCTGAAAGCCCGAAAGTTTTATTGAACAGCCATCCATTTAGTTTGTTGCCTATGTCTATGTCCATGCTAGAGTGAGCAGTTACAATACAGACTATGAGGCTCACAAAGACTAAAATATTTACTGTCTGGTCTGTACAGGAAAGAAAATGTTGATTGCTAGCTTACACTATAGCAATAATATGCTAAATGAACTTTCATATTAACTCTTCTCTGATAAACTACTGTTGTAACTGCCTCATAACTGATACTACTAAGTTTCTACAAAATAAAGTTCAAATTTATTAACCAAGACTTCCCGAAACATGACTTACAAATACCATTTTTACGTTAATTTCCCTTTCCATTAATTAATCCCTTCACAAACACTCTGAAAAATGTTTTTCTCTCTAAGTGGTCCATATTTCCTTATACCCAAGCCATTTTTGTCTAGGAAAAGCCTTCTTGCCTTTAGCTATTCAATCTTTAAAATCAGTCCTCCTTCCGGAAGAGTCTTTTGAGCTCACAGTAAAAAGGAATCTTCTTCAAATTTCCCAAAGTATTTTTATGACCTCTAGTACTTTTCCCACTACCAAAATATTTTTATCACAGATCTAGTGCCATCACTGATCAATTTCTGTCATAAATTCTAATTACAGATTGTCCCCAACTTATGATGGTTTGACTATTTTTCATATTTATGATGCTACAAAGGGCTTCACTTGTGGCTCAGCTGGTAAAGAATCTGCCTGCAATGCAGGAGACCTGGGTTTGATCCCTGGGTTGGGAAGATCCCCTGAAGAAGGGAAAGGAGACCCACTCCAGTATTCTGGCCTGGATAATTCCATGGACTATAGTCCTATAATCCATAGGGTTACAGAGTCAGACATGAATAAGCAACTTTCACTTTCAAAAAAAATATGCATTCAGTAAACATATTTTGAATTTTGATATTTTCCTGCACTACCAATATATGATATGACCCTCTCTTACAATGCNAGACCCACTCCAGTATTCTGGCCTGGATAATTCCATGGACTATAGTCCTATAATCCATAGGGTTACAGAGTCAGACATGAATAAGCAACTTTCACTTTCAAAAAAAATATGCATTCAGTAAACATATTTTGAATTTTGATATTTTCCTGCACTACCAATATATGATATGACCCTCTCTTACAATGCTAGGACTCGCAATAAGCCACAGCTGTGAATCAGCTACACAATTATGAGGGTAAACAACTGATACATTACAACCATTAAGTTGTTCACTTTCAGCAGATTATTCAATAAATTACATGAGATATTCCAAATATTATTATAAACTAAGCTTTGTGATAGATTATTTTGCCCAACTATTGGCTAACATAAGTTTTCTGAGCACGTTTAGGGTAGGCAAGCTAAGTAATGATGTTTAGTAGTTTAGGTATATTAAATGCATTTTGGACTTGCAATATTTTCAACTTATGCTGCTTTGTTGAAACGTTATGCCCTGGTAGCTTAGCTAGTAAAGAATTCACCTGCAATGCGGGAGACCCCCGTTTGATTTCTGGATCGGGAAGTTTCCCTGGAGAAGTGATAGGCTACCGCTCCAGTATTATTAGGCGTCCCTGGTGGCTCAGATGGTAAAGAATCTGCTTAAAATGTGGGAAAACTGGGTTTGATCCTGGGTTGGGAACATCCCCTGGAGGAGGGCATGGAAACCCACTTAAGTATTCCTGCCTGGAGAATCCCCATGGACATAGGAGCCTGGTGGGCTATAGTCCATGGGGTCACAAAGAGTCAGACACAAATGAACGATTAAGCCTCAGTTCACTTCAGTCGCTCAATCATGTCGAACTCTTTGCGACCCCATGAA